>JRUC01000547.1:0-17358 GCA_000806385.1 Leptographium procerum
CCCCCCGTCGAGTCCGGACAGCAGAACTCTCTGCCCCGCCGCATCCTGCCGCTCCCCAATTCATTGCTATCCGACTCCTTTGCGCCGACAGAGCGTCTGCGCACGTTTTGCGCCGTCACGATGGGCTTCACCACGGGATTCGTACGCTGAGACCCTCCCCATTGTCGCTCCAGGGCACAATGGGCTCGAGCAAAAACTACTACTTGCTGCTCCAGACCAGCGATGCTTGCTAACACACGCGTGGCTTCCGCGCTCTCAGACAGGCGGCGTGACTCTGACGCTCGGCGTTGCCTACCTTACTGTGCTCACGCACCAGCGGAATCGCCAGGCGCAGTGCGAGGCGCTGCGCGTCAACAGCAGCGTCCTGCGGGCGCTCGCCAAGTCCGACCCAGTCTCAGCCGCACGGCTGGCCTCGGCGCCGGCCGCCGTGCCCGATCTCTCAACCCCCGTACCCTCCCTCTTCTACCCGGCTGAGCCCGAGGCGTCTCCGCGACAGCGGCCACGCACCAGCTTCGTCGACGAGCTCAAGGACCGCTGGAATACCGAGGTGGCCAATGCCGTCCGCTGGGCCCAGACGACTGACTGGGTCGAGGTGCGCGAGGACGCCGAGGCCACCGCCGGCCGCCTCTGGGCTCAGGTCGCTGGCAGCAGCGGTGCCGAGGCCGCCCGCGAAAAGGTCGCGTCTGTGGCCGACGCCGTCAAGGCTGATGCCAAGAGCGCCCAGGCAGGCGTCGCCGAGGCTGTCATGGCGGCCACTCGTGCTGTCGAGCGTGGCGCCGAGAAGAGCAAGGAGCTGCTGGCCCCAGAAATGTCTTCGGCTGATGCCAAGACTGCCAAGGCCGCCAAAACCACAAAGACAGCCGGCGCCGCAAAGACGTCCGACGTCGAGCTGGCGCTCAAGCAGCGGTACACAAAGCCCGACGACTCAGTCATGGACAAGAGCGTCTCCGACCTGCTCCAGGAGCGCTACAAGCAAAAGAGCTAGACTGCAGGAACGCAGAGCACGTGCAAAATATGAAGTATGAGAGGCCGACCAGACGGGCAATAGAGGGAGGTTTGTGTTCCAGTCATACGGGCATAAACTCGAATGCTTTATTTAGTCCCGCATATATTTATCTCACAGAGCATAGTTGTGATTCCCTTTGTAATCAACTCATATTCTTTCGTCTTTTGGCTTGATTGACACGGGCTGTGCTGGTTTGGAATATGCATGTAAGCAGCTTTCACAAATCCCAGATGCTTGTATGCACTAATCAGTGGAGACCCGCATAATTCTCCACTGGAGCTGGTTCTGGCCAATCATACGCGTTCTTATTCTGACCAACGGCGAAAGCGACAAAAGCCGCAAAAACGACCTTTTTTCTATCTACCCGGGGAATTATCACCAATGTTTTTCCCCGTCCCACGCACACATACATTCATACACCGATTCCCAGACATCCACACCAGCGCGGCCAACTCGGGTTATCTCCTGCAATCGGCCAAGATCTCCCGCATCCGTCCATTGTCGACACACAATTGACTGTTATCTGACGGCCATACGGAGAGGAGGAATTGATTCTCTCTAGCTCCTCCTCTCGAATCTGTACTCTTCCTTACCGGATCCTCCACTCGTCCCCCCCCCCTCTCTTTACGACCGAACTGTCATCCTTCCTCAAACGCCACAACAGAACTATCACAAACATGTCTGCACCATTTCGGACAAGGGTCACGGCTCTGCTACGGGGTGCGTTGCTCCATTGCCATTGCAAAAAGAAACAGTCTTGAGCAGCCTCGTCGGCTGCTTCTGCTTCCTTCGGCTCACTTTGGCCCGCCCTTCCTTCCTTCTTTTTTGCTAACCAGACACGTCCTCGATTAGCCAAGCCGACCACTCTCAGCACATCTTCCGCCCTGGCTTCCTTCCGCGGCTCCCCGGCCATTGCTGCCATCTCCAACTCTATCCCCCACGCTCCCATCTCCTCATCGGCCCGGCGGAAGAATGCTTCAGCTGTTGCACCACATAGCGAAACTGGTATCGCACGGCAAGAGCGCAGAGAGGTTCCCTTAGCCAGCCAGGAGGGCACAAAAGGCTTGGTTCAATATGCTCTGTATGTGAAGAGACTCGAGGGATAATGTTTGGGGCAAAGAAGGAGATGGCTCATCAGAGCATGTGCCAATGTGCCAGATTAGATGTGCTAACAACATGCCTACAATCACAGCACCACACTCGATATTATTGCAAATTGGGGCCGCCAGGGCTCCTTCTGGCCCATGACCTTCGGCCTCGCGTGCTGTGCCGTCGAGATGATGCACCTGTCAACGCCGCGCTACGACCAGGATCGTTTCGGTATTATCTTCCGTGCATCCCCTCGCCAGTCTGACGTGATGATCGTCGCCGGCACCCTGACCAACAAGATGGCCCCGGCCCTGCGCCAGGTCTACGACCAGATGCCTGAGCCGCGCTGGGTCATCAGCATGGGCTCGTGCGCCAACGGCGGCGGCTATTACCACTACAGCTACTCGGTCGTCCGCGGATGCGACCGCATCGTGCCCGTTGATGTGTACGTGCCTGGCTGCCCGCCGACGAGCGAGGCGTTGATGTACGGCATCTTCCAGC
The DNA here is from genome assembly GCA_000806385.1 of Leptographium procerum. Classification (NCBI taxonomy): domain Eukaryota; kingdom Fungi; phylum Ascomycota; class Sordariomycetes; order Ophiostomatales; family Ophiostomataceae; genus Leptographium; species Leptographium procerum. The sequence continues at coordinate 2,597 of JRUC01000547.1, forward strand.
TGCAGCGGAAGATGCGGAACACCAAGACGTCGCGTCTGTGGTACCGGAAGTAGACGATGGAGAGGATGGAGACAGAGCGGGCGAGACCAATATCTTGGGGTGAGAGTATCCAGGCGCGAAGGAATCCAGGCGAGAAGAGGTCGTCGCACAACGTGTCGCGGCGATCAGAAGGCTCTGGCGGATGCTGTATCTAGAGCACAGCATCGAAGCAGGCGAAGCAAAATGAAGCTTGTCGGTCGCTATGGAAGGGGGGCAAAGGCACTCCTTTTTGCTTAGGTTTATGCGCCTTGCCTATTACTATTTGTTTGTGCATAACATGTACATATATATTCTTCTATTTTTGTGAAACAGAGAAAAAAAAAGGACCAAAACGTTGCTTAGTTCGCACTTACGAGTACACTTGCCCACGTCTTACGTTGTTGTACATGAACACTTTCATTTCCAAAGTACGGTAAGAGGTCTCTTGCCTAAACAGAAACAAACTGGCTTTTCGTCGGCTTGTAGCTATTTGCTCCCTTAGTCAAGTCCGCCCCAACATAAATAGGCAAATCTGTCTCGCCTGTCAGTTTGGTCTGTTGATATGTCACAACTCGGCTGCTGCGCGTTTGGCCGAACTTTGTAGTTGTGAACTTCTGGCCCAAGACAAGCTGTACATTCAAGACACTAGGCACGCCACCGTAACAATAAAAGCATGTCAATTTATAAAAAATAATCAAAGCCATCCAACGCATGTGCTGAAAATATGAAATGGTGCTGGGGGGTTAAAATTCAAGTCGAGCAGAAGCATATTCTGGCTTGCGAGCCACTCTTGGACACAGACTATAGATACGTAAAGAAACAAACAGGGCCAAAAAATTACAGACTCCAAAATGATTACTCCTGTCCAAATCCCATCGTCTCCTCCACAGCGATTGTCAGCTTTCCTTGCAACGCTTCTAGGTTTTTGTATGGCGGTAGATCCAGACGATTGAAACTAGAGAAGAAAAGTTAGCATACGCCGACTTGAAGAGGCCGCAACGCGAAACTTTACGAATTACGTACCAGGTGTGTGCTTTTGGGAGAGTTTGGACATCTCCGGCTTTTTCGATCGTGAACCGTCTGGGGCCGTCGCTGCCCTGGAGATCCTTGAATCCGTTGACCGGGATTCGGGAAGTGCCAGTGGTGAACTGCAGAAGCCGGGACTTTTGCTCGCCATCCCACGACCGAACCGTCTGCCAGAAGTACTGGATGACCTCGTCTGATTCGGTGTAGCCACGGTAATCGGTGTGCTTCTTCCAGTCATCGACATCGATCTCGGCAATACCACCAATAAGCAGCTCTAGCTCGCGCTCGTCAAAGACGTTGATTAGGTCCTGAGGAATCAGCTCGTTGAAGCCTTCCTTGAACGCCTGAAATTGTTCGGCAATCCGCTTCTGAATACGCCACTTGACCATCAGGTCGACGTATTCTTTCTTGTTCTCGTTGGTAACGTCAATATTGCGACCGTCCTCGATCAAATCCTCGACAGTGATCACGCCAAATCGCTCGTCTTCGGTAGAGAAAGTCTGTTCAAGAATCCCGCCAGAGATGTCGTTGTCCAAAATCCACTGCAGGGAGCGATGGAAATCAGCGTCAACACCCTCCATGTCGGCCAAAACCACCATCTTGCCCAGGATCATCTTGTATAGAGCACCGATGAAAAAGGCATCGAGGAAGCGCCGGTGGAAAATGGCTAGGCCAACAACGCGGCCAATGAAGCGGAAGTAGTTCAGGTGCTCGGGGTTGATTCCAGAATGCGGGTTGATCTGCAGCGTGTAGTTGTCGTGCGCCGAGTACTCGAAGAGGCAGTAGAACGGATTGAACATCTCATGGGACAAGAGGAAGAAGAACTCTCGCGACAGACCGCCATAATCCAGGCCATCTTCGCCGTCGAACTTTATCATCAGGCGCTTTTTCAGGTCCGTGGGTGACTGGCGGGTGATCTCGGCAAATGAATCTTCAAAAATATGTGAGCGCCGCACCTTGATGTGACATTGGCCGGAGAGGATACGCATCGCCGGCTGAGAGCGGAAGTAGATCAGCTTCCTACGGAAGTCTCGTTTGTACTGCGGGACATTCTGATCCAGAGATGATGGCAGCCGAGGGTCGTCCCAGGTCGTGGTCTTGGTGTTATGGTCGACGAAATAGACGCGAGCCGTGTTCGTTAGCCGCATTTCCCACCCACTAGGCAACGGCCCAAGCTGAGATACAGGCTGCTGTTGGATGACGCCATTGGCGTTGTTCTGCCCGCCGTACATGCGGATGTATTGCTGCCGGCGAGGATCAACCCAAGTCGTTGTTCGCGTATTGTGGTCGACGAAGTAGGCCCTGCCTTCTGGCGTCCATCGCTGCTCCCATCCTGGCGGTAACTCTCCAGTGCCAGGGCTAGTAGCGCCGGTGTGCATCATGGTCGATGAGCTCGCCGTCTGAGCAGCAGCCGCCTGCTGTGCCTGCTGCTGCTGAAGTGTTGGTGAATTAGCGCCAGTGCGGTCTTCTGGCAGCGTCCGGTTCTGATGGCGCTGACGCTCGACTTGGGTTGCCGCTTCTTGCTGGTTTGATCGTTCGACTGCGCCGCCAGCAGTAGGCCGAGTCCAGCTTGTCGTTCGCGTGTTATGGTCAACATAGTATTGTCTGCCCAGGTTATCTTCACGTCGCTCCCAGCCTGGGGGGAGCCGGCCAAGATGGTCCTCAAAGGGGCTCATCGTGCTAGTAGTCCGCGTATGCGAGGGAACCAAGGCGCCGCCCGCAGCACCATTTCCGGAAGCCGGAGTCGCGGAAGCCGTTGCGCTCGGGGCGCTTCCTGTTACAGAAGCACCATTCGTGGAGGAAGTTGGCGCAGCCATGCTTGCAGGGCGATGGGGGAGTACGGTGCTTGCGGTGCTTGCGGTACTTGCGGTGCCTGCAGTACCCGCAGTGCCGTTCGGGCTCAGCGTACCGTTGGATCCAGAAGTAGCTGACGCCGGCCGTTCAGTCCGATCGCCTGTGGTAGCCGACAAAGTCGAGGCCGGTGCGGTGTTGACAGACACCCGACTGGATGAGGGTGCTGAGGTTTGATTTGGCAGCGATTGTTGTGAAGCGTGAGGTGGGGGTTGGCTCTGGCGGATAGGCGTTGATAAGTCCGTAGATAAGTTGAGTATCAACTTTCCGTGGACGACGAGGTTATCGGTAGACTTTTTTAGATCAGGTGCAAGCATTTGGTCTGCGATGTAGGTTTGTTAGCCAATATGTGGCGACAGCCAAATGGGAGAAGAGACAAAGCACGGCGGAGAAATCGCTACTTACCGTCTGAATCAGAGGCCAGCTCGATTACATCGCCGACTCGGATGTTGACAACGCCAAGGAAGCCCTGATCCTTCTTCTTGAACTTCCTCTGGTCAAACACCTGGACAGCCAGTATGCTGTCTTCGTTTACCCGGCTGTAACACGTTGGCATTCAACGTTAGCAGTGGCTTGCGAAAGAGTTGAAGAATTCAAAGAAGAGTCAAAGTGCATACAAGTCAAAGCTCTCGTTCCAATATGGGTTCAAGGTCTTTTTGCTGACCGATGTAGTCTTGGTCTGTTCGCCTCCAATTGTAGCGACAGCAAACGGATCCGGCAAGCCTGTGAGGAGAAGAGAATGTAATTAGCCAGAAGCTTGAAGCAGAACATAAAACGAAGAAAACAGAATACCTACGAAACACGTCTCGTTTATAGAGGCCATCCGCGGCGATGACTAGAAATAAAAGGTTAGCTAGGCTGGACGAAGAACAACCACGCCAGAGCATTATTCTATGGAGTCATACTTGTTACGCGAAGATTGGGCTGGCTAGATTCCAGAACAATTGTCAGTTGTATGTTCCCAACACCACGAGAGAAGACACGCACAGTTCGGCTTTCGGGCTTTATCAGAGAAGCCCAAAGAAGCCGCCAGGCATTGTCGACAAGGCTGTGGAGCCAGACAGGATCACTCACGCTGAAAGCCCTGCGTCTATTCGGCTGCTGCTCATGGCGAGACAGGCGGACGCATCAACAGCAAGCTGGGCAAGCTATTGCAGATTACCGAGAGCGAAACAATATATACTAGCTTTCGGATATGGTCGCTTAAGGCGTAGAGAATATTGAATCGACGGGTGCAGAATCGAGGGAGGCGGAGGTAAAGAGAGACCTAGTCGAGGAGTCGATGGGTACCAAGACGCAATGCAAAAGAAAAAGAAAACCGTTGAACAATGTTGATGATTTTACTGATGCCGGCCAATTCAGTAAAAGAGGCCTCTTCAGTCCAGGAGATGGAAAGAGTGGCAGGTGGAAAGCGACACGGCCAAACACTTCAGGGGGCGAAAGAAGAATGTCGAAGTTGCAGGCTCGTGGATTTGTTCTGAAATCGTTTCGTAAGGTGGAGTGGCCAGTCGCCGATAGCGTCGGGGCTGTGCTATCTTTCTAGCACTGCGCCTTTCCGCTTTTTACTTGTTGCCTTTGCGTCAGCCCTCTTCGTCAAAGTCCTGGACTAGACGCTCGGCTCGGATTGATTTGTTCAGAGCTGACTGTTTCGAGGGGTATTTTTGCTGCAGGCTGGCTACGTCCAGTGAGCAAAGGCGGGAGATTTTAAAGATAAGCAAGGGGAGAGGGCGAATGGGGAGGGGGCAGAATAGGACAGCTGCGACCGGGAGCTCAATGAGACGTGTCGTTGGATGAATATGGCGGACGAGGCGTGAGGCAAAAGTAAAAGATATGGAAGGATTTGCAGAAAAATTAAGCTCACAAATAATAGAACCATGTGCCAGTACAAACTGGGAAGGAGAGAGGCAGCGGTGTCGCGACTTCTTGGCCGGATTGGGGGTAAGCAGAGGTCGCCAGAGGAGGGCGAACATGCAGCGCACTGTATTCTTAAGTATGTACGGAGTACCCGGCCGGCACGCCTCAGTAACACACCTGCTACAAGGTCTAAAGTCTAGGCTTCTGGCCCACCGCCCCTCCGCGGCTATTGCCAGTGAGGGGTTCTGTTTAGCGCGGAGAATCAGCCAGAAGCATGCAAACAAGCAAATGTCCAGATGCCCCGTAAGGCCATAACGTAAGCTTGCCTAAGCAGACGTGCGTGAGCAGGTTTCGAAAGCTGTAATAATATAACTGAGCACACTAATTGTGAGCATGCGATTTCAATCCATATAATTGTATTCCAAAAGACCTGAATTTCATCCCTTGCTAGGGCACTGATTTGTAAAGCTATTACCCGTCCGTCTGCGATACCCTTAAACCAGAATATTCCCTCTTTTCCTCCCCCGTTAAGACTATCTTACATGTCCATAGAGGAGGACAGCTTGTGTTCTCTTGATGAACGCAAACCAGTATGCAGTATTGCTCCTGCAAGAACCAAACCGACATAATGATTTGGGAGAGAAAGAGGCCGAATGTGCACGGCCGCAATAGGCATAAATCAGTATGGTGCAAAGCCGCCTCGCCCGCGGCCCCGGTAACCTCCGCGATATCCACCGCGAGGCATGAATCCACCCCGGCCGAAACCCCGTCCGCCACCCCGGCCAAAGCCGCCTCGCCCGCGGCCCCGACTCATGCCAGGGATGTTTGTGCGCTTGGGCACAACCTGTAGCAGCCGGTCAGGGCGTACGATCAGCATTTAGTAATACCAAAAGAACCGGAGTCTGTCCCAACTCACCTTGATGTTGCGGCCTTTGAACACGCTCTCGTTGAGAACAAGTGCCTGGGCAACGAGGCTGGGCTCCGAGAACTCGACATATGCGTATCTACACACAAGTTAACAGAGCCGGAATGCACCGCGCCGGCCTCCTATCGTTCAGGCCACACTTACCCTTTGGGCTGTCCTGTGAACTTGTCCAGCAGGATGGTCACCCGGTTGATCGAGCCACAGCTTTGGAAGTGCGCCTGGATCTCCTCGGGAGACGCAGAGTAGTCCACGTTGCCAACAAAGATGCTTCGCGAGTCGACATCCTCTTTGTTGTCCGCAAGCTCCTGGCTCTGGTGCTCGGTGTCCTTCTGCATCTCGCGGAGTCGAGCGGCCTCCTCTTCCATCTCGGCAACGCGTCGCTTCATCGCCGAGATTTCCTCCTGCGCCTCCTCGTCAGGGTTCATTCTCCTCTTCTCTTCTTGCCATCTCCCTTGTTTCAGGGCACATTTCATGTTCGTCTCCTGCTCCTCCTCTTCGCCATGATGTTTGTTCTCACCTCGTCGTTGCCCACATCGAAGGATTTTTCCAGCGACTCAGTCGCCGACTCCTCTGGCTTCGTCTCGGACATTTTGCCTTTTATGTGTGTCGGCTTGGCGTGTCGTTTACTACGTCCCTTCGTCTAGGAAGAGAGTGCCCGATGACGTCTTGAGCAACGGAACTCCTATCAACAAGAGCAGTATGTCAACAAAAGAGGATCTCGAATTGAGCAATAATCGAAAGTCATGTAGTCAAGAAGTGATAGCAATACTGAACTCGCGAGAATGGTTATGTTGCCACGTCTTGAAGCAATAATGCCAGCTGGCTGCTTCCGGGGAGAACAAAGGCAGAATGGGGTACAGTCAAAACCGAAGAAGCGAAAGCAAGAAGAATCGGTGTGAAAGGAAGCTAAGCCACACTGAGCAAAGAAAAGAAATAGAGAGGCAAGAGACCTACCAGAAGGATTTATGTGGGATATATAGCTGCAGCAAGGCAATAGTCGTCACAGCTTTTCTTAGCAAACAGCCGAAGCAAGCAGCAGCACGATTGCGAACTAGAAAACTTTATGGCGTCTAATACTCAGCGCGCGTTGGGCGATAAGACTTTGTCACGTGACATATATCGGAAGCCATGCCCTGCTTGGCACTGTAAGAAAGCTAAGCATCAGTAGGAAAATATATTTTGCAAAAATAGATGAACAACACAGCTCGGTCATGCAAAGTTTATCTTATTATGTGATTGACTTTACAGGTCGGAACCCGTTTGTATGAGTAGGTAACATTGTGGGGAACGTCGTGACCATCTTGCGTCTTGAATATCAGCTCAGAGCTACCAGTCTCTAAGCATGTTATGATACGTCTTGGAATCAACGTGTGACAACTGAGGAAAGTTCTTTTCCATGAGTAGACGGGATTTTTGTGTGGTATTGGAAATCAGGAAGCAGCTTATTACAGCACGATGGCAAGTAAGATGGAGACATGGGCCAGAAAATATCAGAAACCTGACTTCCACAAGACATGGCCGGTTAAGTTTTGGATTAATGCATTCGGCTCTGACAAAATCGGACCGGGTTGCTCTAGCCTTCCTGTTCATTTTGGTTGAATCCATATTATGTGTTCCTCTGCCGCCTGGGAGCATTTGCATTATGTCCTTGTTTCTCCATATCAGCAAGCGTCAACAATGACAGACGTTCCTCCAGTGTCCAAAGATGGCTTTGTCTTCTCTGGAGAATTTTATGCCCAGACCACAAGCCACAAGCTTCATCGACGTGCCACGACGTCTGAGCTCAGAGCCCTTTTCAAGTCCAATGTTGACAAGGATTACCCGGGCCACTGGTACGAGGCACAGCTGATGCATTACGGCCTACGGCATTCGAGGGTGAAGGGCACAGCAAAGATGCGGCTTTTTGATTTTGTGGTAAAGCGGGTTGGGAAGTTCTTCGTACCCACGGAAATCTTAGAAATTGAGTCGTAGCTGAAGTCCGAAAGGCAGAGAAACTTACGGCAGGCCAAGAGGCAAGACCAAAACCGACATACTCAAATCGGCGGAATGATACGGGGCCTTCGACAAGGACACATTCGGTCAATTGGCAGAATAAAGACAGTTCTACGTGCAACTCCAGATATAGTGGCCCAGGCGCCGATCCTCCCATCACAAATCCACCGGGCTACAACGTCACCGTCATGATACAATCGAAGGATGTTCAACATGGCAGGCAGTCCCACAAAGGCCAGGGCTAAGAGGCAAAAAGTGCTTCAGGCCAGAGTGGGCAAGCAAATGAGGCGCCGAGAAAGAATATGACCTCAGCGGGAAGAGAACGAGATACGGCAAGCGCAGAGGTCCAACGTCGTCAGCAACAGAAATATTAACAGAATTCGAAGAGCCATTCGGGCCAGAGAGGCACGCAGGCCCATAACAGTCAGAGCTAGAGTCAGAGCAAGCAGAAAAAGGCACGGCAAAAGCGGCAACGAGAAAAGCACAGAAGGCGGCATCAGCATAACCAGCAGCAGAATATGGCGAGTAGTCCGCCAAATCTACAACCACCCGCAGCACCTGCTGCTTACTACAACAACCTGCCACCAACATGGCCAACACCACCAGAGCAGCCAAGCGCACGGATAAACGCGTATCTGACGTCCCAGCCGCTAGGCTGCTCTTCTGTGCAACAAGCCAATAGCCGGAGCAGGCAGATACAAGGACAGAATGTGCACTCCGGGTCCGGATGCAGTCGTCAAAGACACGTATTCTTTCGATGATATGGCCCCATGACGGTTCATCACGGTGGCCAGTCTATGCCTGCTTAAGGCGCTGGCCGGCCAAGGGAAACGGCTCGTGTTTAGCCCAAATCGGCCATGCAGAGATCCCCTAGCGAGCTATTCTTGACTTCCAAAATTAACAAGTGAGAGATTGTACATACTCGTACGGGGCAAGATAGTAAGAGCATCCCAAAATCAATACAGCTTGCAAGAGCACAAAGCTCATGACCAGAAAGCTTATAGCTTGGCCTAACTGTGATTGGTCCTCAGACTGGTTTCAGCCGGCAATTGGGCAGCTTAGGCACCAGTTTCGCTTAGCGAGCTACCGGACAGGGGGGTCTGCGCTTGTTGCAAGCTGCCCCGCTACACCTAAGCGTGCCCCTCCAAAACAATGCTCCTTCTTCCCTCTGAGCCCGATCCAGAAGATGCACTTGCTCTTATTCGCCCGCGGCCAGGAGGTAAACAGGTAAGGCTTTTGTCGAGGCAGCAGCGATCTTGAAACTGAACGTGTAACTTGTCATGTCGCTCCTGCTAATCCGGAAAATTGACCCAGAGCTTTCAGTGCATATTCTGTGAACACGGCATCAAGCAATACACCAAAACCTTCAGAACTCATACACTAGAGAGCCAGAATACGCGACAGCAATGGCGACTATTGCGGTGGAGAGGATTCTCGCGGCCGCGCCAGTGACGATTCGGGGACAGCCGACGCAGCTGTCGGCCGACTCCAAAGGACAGCGGATAGCGTATGCAGTGAGTCTATGTGGGAGGTCTTCCGGGCCAGTCTCGGCTCTTTTAGGTAGAAGCAATACAGTGCGTGTCTGACCTGCGAGTCTCGCAGTCGGGCAAATCCATCTTTGTGCGGCAGATCGACGAGCCGGCCGTGTGCAAGCAGTACACGGGACATACGGCGGCGACGACGGTGGCACGGTTCTCGCCGTCAGGATACTACATTGCCAGCGGCGACGTTTCGGGCAAAGTGCGGGTGTGGGATGCGATCGAGGCGGTCAACACCAAGGGCGACTACGGGATCATCTCAGGCCGCATCAACGACATTGCATGGGATGGCGACAGCCAGCGCATCATTGCCGTGGGCGACGGGCGCGAGCGCTTTGGCCACTGCATCACGGCCGACAGCGGCAACAGCGTCGGCGAGGTCAGCGGCCACAGCAAAGTGGTCAACGCTGTGGCCCTGCGGCAGCAGCGGCCGCTGCGGGCGGCCACCGTGTCCGACGACGGCTCCATGTGCTTTCTGCACGGCGCCCCCTTCAAGTTCAACGCCAAGACCGATAATCTACACAAGGGCTTCGTCTTTGGCGCCGCCTTCTCCCCGGACGGCAGCCGTCTGGTGACCGTCGGCGCCGACCGCCGCATCCAGCTCTACGACGGAAAGACGGGCGAGCCGACGTCGGTTATCAGTGCGAGCGGTGATGGTGCGGAAGACGGCCACACGGGCAGCATCTTTGCGGTCAGCTGGGCGGCCGACTCAAAGCGCATCGTGACCGCCAGCGCCGACCAGACAGTGCGGGCCTGGGACGTCGAGACCGGCAAGCTGCTGCATGTCTGGCGACTGGGAGGCGGCGGAGCGGCGGGTGTGGCGAGCGTGGCGGATCAGCAGGTCGGCGTAGTGTGGCCGCACGGGAGGAGCGACGACCTCATCATCAGCATCAGCCTCAGCGGTGACCTCAACTACCTCGTCCCCGGCAAGGGTAAGCCTGTGCGCGTGGTGCAGGGCCACAACAAGTCCATCACGGCTCTCGGTGCGGCCTCGGACAGCAAGGGACTCGACCTGTGGACCGGCAGCTTTGACGGCCGTGTGTGCCACTGGGATGTAGCTGATGGCGTAGCTGCCGTGATCGACGGCCAGGCGCACTCGAACCAGGTCAGCCAGTTTGCTGCGGCTGGCGGCCGCACCTACAGCGTCGGCTGGGACGACACGCTGCGCACTGTCGACGAGGGCGCCCGCACCTTTACCGGCTCCGAGGGCGTGAAGCTGGGCGCCCAGCCTCGAGGCGTGGCTGCAAGCACCGCTAGCGGCCATGTCTATGTGACGCTGGCATCTGGCAGCATTGCCGTCTATCTCCAGGACAGTCTCGTCAGCCAGCTCGCCACGGACGACTACACCCCAGCGGCCATTGCCGCCCACGGCTCGCTGGTGGCCGTGAGCAGCGGCTCGGACTCTCTCGTGCGCGTGTACAAGGCTAATAGCAGCAATGGTAAGCTTACTTTCCTACAGCAGCTATCTAGCTCGACGACGCCTGTGACCGCCCTGGCATTCTCGGACGACGGCAAGCACCTAGCCGCGGGCAACTCGGGCGGCAAGATCGTCGCCTACGACACGGCATCCTGGGCCGTGGCCACGGACCGCTGGTCGGCCCACACGGCGCGGGTTACGGCCATTGCTTGGAACAGCACCGGCACGCACGCTGCCAGCGCTAGTCTTGATACCAATCTCTTCGTCTGGAGCCTGGCCAAGCCGGGCAGCCGAGTCAAGGCGCTCAACGCGCACAAAGACGGCGCCAACGGCGTCGCCTGGGTTGCCGGCGACAGCAAGGTGGCTAGCGCAGGTGTCGATGCCGCCGTCAAGATCTGGAAGGCAAAGGGCCTGCAGTGAGAGACTGCCCTGGTTTTCGACTTATTCCGATTTTTTTTTCTCTCAAGTATATATTGCCATTCCAGCCAAGAGGGGACAAATGCAAGACAACAGCAAAACGGCCAGAGCAAAAGATCAAGCTTGCGGTTCTGTAGGATATCATAGAATGCATGTTTGCAATATCATATCACCTGTCGGGTATCCTTTTTTGCGCCTTGTCCGAGAAACTTCGCAAACCTGAGACTCCCCCCAGCCCAAACGTAAGATACAACAAAGCTGCAGTAATACACTGAGCTCCCAAAACTATCCTGCCCAACTAGAATGAAAATCACAAAATACCTACGAGCATCACTTGTAACGGAGGCCACCGTCAGTCCAGCTGCAAGAGGCTCGCGTCCGCGGCAAGGAGGCCTGGGCCGCTGGCGGCCACTGCCGCCCAGTCGAACAGGCCGCTGCGGTCTGCCTCTCCGGTTGGGAACTGGTCGGGCTCTGCCTGCAGGAAGCGGTCGGCTAGCAGGTCTAGGTCTGCCTTTTCGACCGCGCGGTCGACGGCATCGCTCAGGTGGCTGGTCGGTCAGCATGCGTTATAATAAGGCATGAGCCAATGAGCCAACGGAAAAAAGCAAATAACGAAACAAAACAAGAGAGATAAAAAAGAAGATGAGAGCCACAAAGCCCACAGAACTCACCCAGGCTCGCCCTTGACTGCCCACCCGGCCGACTGCACGGCATTAGCCAGCTCCTCCTGGTGGTTGCCCAGCAAGCTTCGGTTCGGCACGACGATGAGGGGGATGTCCATACGCGCTGCGTCCAGGATGGATCCGGACCCCGCGTGTGAGATCACCACGCCCGGCAGCCGCTCGCCCACCTTTCCCCGGCAAGGGAGCATCGTCGACGCAATGTCGGTGGTGTAGGAGAACGCCTCGATGGCCGGCCACGGACGGGTCGCATGCTGCTGCTGCTGCTGCTGCTGCCCCTGGCTGCGGGCTAACGACATGCGGCGGATCGCATCGGTGACAGCGTCTTGGTCTGGCCCCGTCTGCACCAGCAGCTCGACAAAACCCTTTGCACCCAAAAAGTCGACGAAGTCTTCGGTCACGACCTCCTGCAGCAGACTGTAGAAGCTGGCCGTAGCGCCAACCGTCACAAAGCATCTCCGTCCAAACGGCTGGGGCGCATGGGCAGCTGCAGCCTCTCCAGCCTGTTTCTGTTCTTTCGACATGGACATGTTGGGCCCAATCGTGTTATATTCCTTTTGGGAGGGGGGGTTTACAGCGGTCTAGTGGAAAAGGAGAACAGGTGGAAGTTTGGTATGTGGACGAAATAGAGTAGTGGTCTGTGCGTTTGTCTTGGCGCTGATAGATCCGTAGAAGCTGACTTATTCCTCTTATTGGTTCAACTTCGGCCATTTGCACTGGAAATGAACGCCCTGGAGACTTCTACCACTATGAGAAAAACGCTGCTGTAAGTGGAGATAGCCAGAGGCGCAATAAGGCTAGCGATGATTTCAGATTGCCATATAGCGTTCTTCTCTTTCTTTCTTTTCGTCGGGCGCGAAAGTGCTAGAAGCCTTCACACTTTTCCACAACTGGCGATCATAAAGGGAACACTTTCACTACCAATGAGCAAAAGTGGTTTAAACTCATCTGCCTCTTTTTTTATATGGCCCATATTGACGATCTCTCAACCCATGTGAGATCGTGCCTCCGATTACCACTTATTCTCTGTAAGCATGCGCTTCTTCCACGTACGGCCATAGATACTGGAAAGCACGGGATCCCGTCCGCTCTCCCCTAGTTAAACCAGTAATCGGCGGATTAGTAGTTGGGTCGGTGACGACCAGCGAATACCCGCTGCTGTACGTTTTTTTTTCCCATATCTTAATATACCTGTTTAGCGTAACAAAAGCTGCTACTATGTAGATTAGTTTCTAGAGATTGGTGTGCTCATACTCATAGCGGCCTGTATTGGGCATGAGCGGGCATTTATGACGTAGTAGCTGATAGTCTCCTAGACAGGCTGGATGTTCGTACCTAGACGGTTGCACAACAGCTCTAGCTCAGGGTACTGCTGCATAGCAAGACTAACATATTCCCGGTTGAGCTTACGAGTGCGTGGCCGGGTTTGGGACATATATAACGCAGAAAGACAAGAACATAATAATATTTCCAATATCCCTCACCAAAGCCAAGTCAAAAAGGCGCGTGCTACAAGTCTCTCGGCCTAGGTTAGGGGCGCCGTCTCGTCCGAACATGCCCTGCAATGACGGCGCATGGTGCGTCGTGACGACACAGACGACCCCTCATCTAAGGGCCGTTTGTCCACTTGACCATCCTTGTCGTTTCTGTCATCTTCGTCGTCTCCGTTGTATTCCCACCGCTCGCAGTGGAGGAGCGTCAGCTTGCCCTGCAGCGACGTGTCGCGCCGTTTGGGGAGTGCCGCTTCGATGCCACATTGTAGTTTATTAGACGACCAATGTCACCAGCCAGCACGAAGTAGGGAGCGCTCGGCGGAACGATGAATGCAGCATGCTGTGGGCTGACTTCCAGGCGGAGGCTCAACAGGATCTGGAGACGGTGTTTGGCCTTATCTGGGATTCGCTGGCGTCGGTGCAGGCTGGACGTGCAGGCCGCTCTTGGCAGCACCTAGACCTACCGTCCATCGACGATCATGTGACCTGAAGTGTCCTGAGCCTAGTCCCACCTTTGACACATGTGTGTGCGGACTTCTCATGGCCTACATACCTTTTTTTGGTCCCTCTCTCTTGCCATGCTGCTTAATGCACTCATTGCGACACAACTTCGTTCACTAATGTTGGTTTAGATGGTACCGTGAAATTCTGCAGTGTAATAGCTTTGGTTTCTTTTAGTTCGGCAAACAAGCAAGGTCCGTGCGCGGGCCAAATGGATGCACGTGACATTGAAAATTTCTGGGAACCAGCACACAAACTCTGGCCCACCATTAGCAGGGTAGAGACATAGAGACAAGCACGCCCACGCACGCCGGGTCGAGACGGAGCCAATTACAGTCGAAACAGCGAAAACATGGCGAGCACGCTGCAGCTTTGTGTGCGCAGATGCTGCGGGGTGGCTGCAAGGGGAGCAGGAGCCGGAGCCGGAGCTAGAACAACAGCAGCAGCAGCAGCAGCAACAGCTGGCCGGATACGACAGCTATCGAGCACGAGCGGGCGGCGGTATGCCAAAGGTGGTGGGGATGGCAGCAGTGACGGAGGTAGCGGAAAGGACCAGTCGCTGGAGCCGTGGGAACTGGAGATGATGGCCAAGGAGGCGGCCAGCGAGCGGATCATGAACATCTCGGAGGCGCTGCGGGCGACGCTGACACCGGAGGAGCGGGGACAGCTGCCGGAAGCAAAGGGCAGCGCGCAGGACGCAGAGAAGGAGGCGCGGCTGCTAGTGGAGATGCGGCGGGAATTTGCGCTGGGACGACGGGGAACTCCGCGGAAGCGCAACACGTTTTGGAACGAGGAGGAGCCGGACGCAGAGATGGTCACGGACGAGGTCGGCGAGGACGAGTTCCGGGGCGACGATATTACGAGCATGGCGCACGGCAAGCTGGACGAGCTGCGTGAGAGGCGGCACTACGCGCGGCTGGCGGCCTGGGAGATGCCGCTTCTTTCGAGTAGGTTTTGTGTGTGGGAGAGGGTGAGAGAGGGTGAGAGAGAGAGAGAGGGGAGAGAGAGAGAGAGAGAGAGAGAGAGAGAGAGAGAGAGAGAGAGAGAGAG
>JRUC01000551.1:0-17297 GCA_000806385.1 Leptographium procerum
CCCATTTCCCCAAAAAAAAAAAAAAAAAAAAAAACTAAACTCACGTTGACCATGATCGCTTCTTCACGCTCAGTGTACCACGACTTTCGGCAAAGGAAGCTCTTCGTAGACGTCGGCGATGTGGGAAGATACAAGAAGGCCTGGTGCTTTCCGTCAGCAGTGATCTCTCGCTGCAAAACTCTAGTCAGGTTACTCACAAAGATGGCAATGAGTGAGGTCAGAACGCCCTCTAGGATAAATAGCCAGAACCAGCCGGTATGGCCTCTGACGCCTCGCATCTTGAGGATGGCAGCTGCCAGGAGTGCAGATATGACACGTGCAATGTTGAGTGTTGACCAAAAGGCCGCCAGGCGAACGGAGAGCTCCTTGGACGTGTAAAAGTATGTTGCAAATAGGATTGTGCCTTTTTGGGGGATTGTTGTCAGCACCGTGGCAGGCAAGAGGAAGTAGCAAAACAAGGGACAAGTACGAACCTGGAATAAAGCCGCCTTCGAAAAGGCCAATGAGCGCCCGCGTAATGTAAAACGACGTCCGATCGGTCATCCACGCCTGGGCCCAAGCTGTCATCAGAGAGAGAAAAGACAAAGTCAGCGTGCCATCAGTACCGCAGGGAACACTCTCGGGAACACCCTCGACCAAGACTTACAGACGGTACTCCAGCACAGCATCATTGTCGGCAGAACATACTTGAAGCCGAGTCTCTTGGTGATCAGTTGCACTGGGAACTCGGCAGCCAGAAAGCAGACCAGCTGGATGGTTGTGCCCTTGATCCCGAAAAACTGTCAGTTTCTATTTTTGGCCAAAATAAAACAAGGAGATAGATAGATCCCTTGCTCACATTGTTGTAGTCGTCGCTAGTGACGTGGAGGTCTTTGAGGAGGTTATCAGCCAGCGCATTCGACAGGTTGCCCCGATCCAGCTGGAGACCAAAGAACTGTTGATATGTCAGATGCTTGCGCTCAAAGGTAACTAAAAAACAATAAAGAAAGATAATAATAAAAATGGCTGCGCCTTACCATCAGACAGATGGCGGGAAGAAAAAACATGTCTGCTTTCCTTACGACCCATCGTTCTTCCTCGGCTGTCCAGGACAGCTCAGGATCCCATCGGTGTTTTCCCTCGTACGTATCATGTGGAGGAAGAGCGTGCGCTAGGTTCTCGCGGCCGACGCTCACCAAGGACACCTTTGTGACGGAAGCCACATCCTCTTCACTGCGCTTTTTTGTTGGCTGTTGCAGAATGTCCATCTTTTTTCTGTCTTTTCTGTCTTTTCTGTCTTCTGGAGGTCGACAATGCCAAAAGGAAAGAGAGCAAAGATAAGGCAAACAGCCCTTTTTGTCGATCATTTCTACGACATTGTCTACTAATTATGTAGGCCAGGCTCGAAACTCAACGATCCAGAGCCCGACTGGCCTCGGTCTCGCGGGTATGGCGTGCTTTGAAGCTACAATGGCATATTTCCGGCTCGATACCCATACATAACCCCAGATTCTGCTCTGGTAGTGGAACGAGACGCCCGGATAAAATGAGATGCATAGATTAGCAGGCTGCGCTGTCCCCCGGTGAACCCATAATACACCTCCGAGAATTTCTCCGGGTGGTGGGGACCAAAACTACGCCGTAACTCACCAAGTCCGCCCCGTGGCTCCAAGCACGTCATCGCAAGCGAGGCCCCACTCCTGGTTCGATGTAGAGCAGCTGTCACCGCACAATGTCTCCGGCTCGCCTGCTGATCCGAAGGCAGCTATCGGCGGGATTCTATATAACAGAAACAGGGGGGGCGAGCTTTATCATTCTGTGCTGGTATCGGGAAGTGGCTCCACGAGACCTCTCTATTCGCACAATCAACCTTTGCGGCTTGAAAATCGCTGTTTCTTTTTCCTTTTTTTTCAATTGGCCCTTCACATTATTGTCTCTAATTCGTCAAAATGCCATCACTCGAGTCGTTCTCAGGGGAGGTGGACCAGAGCATTGCAAAAACCCGCTGTCTCAAACCTCTCGTCTATTCGGGTTCATTGGACCACTTCAGCTTCAACGACCTGACGCCATGTATTGGACGAGAGTTTGATGACCTCCAGGCAGCGGACCTGCTGCAGGCTGACGAGCTGGTCTTTCGAGACCTCGCAGCCACCAGTATGTCTCCTCTTGTCTCTTTCTTGGCTCGCTGTCGTCGTCTGTACCATTTCTTACCCCAAGGCTAGTCTCAGAACGCGGCGTCGTCTTTCTGCGCGACCAAAACCTCACACCCGAGCAGATGAAGCAGTTTTGTCTGCGGCTGACCACAGCGGCTGGATGCGTGAGTCTTTGTTTCGAACACCGCAAACACATACACACACCCATATTCGTATACACGCGCATACGCATTTGCTAACCCAGCCCAACAGCCTGAGTCATCCGGCCTACACGTCCACCCCTTGACGGAGCCGAGTAGCGAGCTGGGCGACCAGATCAGCGTCATCAGCAGCGAGAAGCAGAAGAAGGGTGGCGGCCTGACGCACCAGCTGAGCGACGTCAGCCGGTTTGCCAGCACTGGCTGGCACTCAGACATCACATTTGAGGCTGTCCCGTCAGACTACGCCATGCTCAAGATCCACACCCTGCCACCGACGGGGGGGGATACGGTGAGAGACCCTGGATTCCACTTCGCTTTGCTTTGCGCTGGCGACCCGAACACACAGACACTAATGAGAATGATGGAGATAGATCTGGGCTTCAGGATACGAGATCTACGATCGTCTGTCCCCCAACATGCAAGACTTCCTCGAGGGCCTCACGGCTACCCACGACGCCATGTTCTTCCACGAGGAGGCCGAGAGGCTCGGCAATCCCATCCGGAAGGACATCCGAGGATCACCACTAAACCAGGGCGGAAACCTGAGAGCCGTTCATCCAGTGATTCGGACAAACCGTATGTTGTTTCCGCCTTTCCGCCTCCCCCTTTTCTTCCCTTCCTTTAACTGCTTCTCTCGTAAAGGGTGATCGCCTGACATTTTGTAGCTGTCACTGGATGGAAATCTGTCTTTGTAAACAAAGGCTTCACAAAGCGTATCAACGGTGTCACGAAGGACGAGTCGGACATGCTGCTCAGCTATCTGTTTAACCTAGTGACCCAGAACCACGACGCGCAGGTGCGCTTCCGCTGGCGGAAGAACGACATGGCGATCTGGGACAATCGTAGCACGTGGCACTGCGCCACATACGACTATGCCGACGCGCGGGCCGGCGACCGAGTGTGTTCGCTGGGCGAGGTACCGTATCTGGACCGGGAAAGCAGCAAGAGCCGAAAGGAGGATTTGAGACTGTAATGAGCCTGACGATAAAATGTTTCTTTTGTATTTACTTTGATGTTACTAGATTAGTTTTACAAGAACGAAGTTATGCTGTCCTCGATTCTTCAACGTCGGTGCAAATAGGGTGAAACTGTGAATTACCGGCGAGTTTCTTGCCACGTATTAATCTCTACGCGAACCCTACTAAGGACGATGAGTCTAAAATTTGATATAACATTGACCTTTGATTTATTTATATGTTTTTCCTTGCCCAGACTATCCTTGCCACTGATGCTCTATCCATAACGCATGGATTGCCCTCAGTTTCTTTAGTTTTGCGTGGTCCAAAACGTTGTTAATGGTCATTTTTCCCCCAAAAGAGGTTGATTCGATGCATGTCCTTGCAAATACTATCTCTAATCGTCACAAGTATACCCCTTGTCTCTTTTATTCATGATTGCTTCACGGCCCAAGATCGCTCCGGCCTACTGGTCCTTTATCGGTTGCTGCTAGGTTAAACGAATTGTACTTAATAAGCCACGAGAGGGCATTCTCAACAACGGCCTCGTTGCTAAAATCCTTTCCATGAAGAAGAGTGTCGCTGAGGCTACTAGTAGCAGTGTCTTCGAAAGCCCTGTCCTTCCACTTTGTGACTGGGTACTGACAAGGGTTTTGATTTTCTGAAATCTGGTTTGAGAGGTTTGGCTCAGCGGTTCTCAGAATCCGATGATCGTCCTGCTGTGTAAGTGGTTGGTGATTCAGCATTGGTCTGCTGAGTGGTACATTGGCCGTATGTTCCATGAGAAACTTCAGCATCCAGTTGTCTAGAGCAAAAGGATCTGATATCGACATTCTACAACTGTTCTGGAATGTGCGAAGGCGGGCAACCTGTACCTCAATCAGAATGCGCAGCACAGTGGTGATACCCATCACAATCAATCAAAGCTGAAGAGAGGGACAATGAATTGAACGCAACGTACTGATAGATCCGTGACAGGCCAAAATATTTTAAGCTGCATCAAGATTTCAAAGTTGGAGATTAGCCGCTCCCGAGCCATGTCAGTTTTCGCTGGGGTTTCACCGAACAGGAGGCTATGAAGGTGGATACTCGAACTGACGACCAGGATGTGGCCGTTGAGGTACCAAACAAGTTCGCATCCGCTGGTCTTAAAGGCGACTTTGGCAATGTCCGAGACAGTCATTGCGTGCTGCTTGCAGATCTGTGCTAATTTGTCTTCTTCATAAACCTCTTCAAGTTGAAGTGCCGATTGCTGATGGGGCTGTCGCTGTAGATTAAGGAAAGGGTAGTACAACATCTGCCAGTAATGGTGATATCCAATATGCATGGACGCAAATGTGCGCCCAAGACCGAGTTTGGAATAGTGAGCAAGATTCGTCATGGTATAAATGAGATTGGCGGGAAGGCTTTCTTCCCACGCCCTGAGCTCTGCTGCGAGTTGGGCGATGTCGTCCAAATAGGACTGCAGAGCCTCCCGTTTCCGCGAAAGCCCGGAAATGACATCGCATATTCGTCCATAAATGCCAATTGTAACTGCCATATAAGCCCACATGCTTCCCATCGACGGCGGGGTTTTTGTCAAGTCCGTCGTAATCGTCACAAGGTCGGGCCGAACGGATAAGAACGCAACATCGTCAATGACTGGAAAGATACTATCAGGATCATCGGGTGACAGTGGTTTCGTCGACATCTCGGCTGCACTCCAATTTCCAGCCATTGTGAGGGACAACAATGTCCGCCTGTGTATCTCTCTCTGTATGGTAGACAGGTCGGCCGGCATCTCCGAAAGGCGGATAGCTTGGGAATGGAGGCGCGCGAGGCCCAGATACACATGCTTGCCCTTAACTTCAGCCTCTCCACCCAGAAATTGGGCGATCAGAATGCATGTATGCACGGTCTCGAGCGATGGGTCGAGCATTTTGCGATGGAGGAAGTCCATAGCATGCTCGGCGTAATTTTTTCCTCGCGAGCGCGCATCTGAGTTTGCGAAAAGCTGGCTCGTCGAAAACCTGTTCATCCAGCATCAGTATTCGTAGGTTCAGAGCTGTGCAATAATAAGATTCACCCACTGACCTTGCTGACAACGAAGCCATGGCCTGGGGGATCATCTCAGGTACCAAGCCGGCCTCAAGGTCAGAATAGAAGCTCGCCTTGTGGAACAGTGTATGTGGACCATTGTGGACGAATTGGAAATATAGATCAATCAGGTCTTTTAAGTGTTGTGGCAAAGGCGTAAATGACGAAGCAGCTCGACACAAATTGTCTATCGTCACAAGCAGAGGCGCCACTGGTTCTTGCGGCGACCTTTGCTGCTTGTTCCACTGTCCAGGTACTGTGAAAGCGGGACCCTTGGCGCTTTCCGGCGTCCTAATAGCATGACCCTGACCCGGGCTGATGAGTCTTTTTCGGGAGTGCCTTGCGGCTAGAGAACAAGAGACAGCCAGAGTCTTGCAGAGCTCGCACACTCCAGGAGAACTCGTGGGAATGCATCGACGTTTCCGGGCGCTGTCGATAGTTAGTATCCCGACCGTCGATTTATGGCTTGTGCGCGCTGGGGAGTCATCATACCGACAGGTTCCGCACGCCCCAGCTCGTTCTCGTTTGTTATACATTTCTATCTCTCGGCAAAGACCAGATCTATGGCTTTTGTTGTCGATAGCCGACATCGGCGGGCGGTTGTAGCCATCGGTAGCATCAAAGTAGCCTCCACGACCGCTTGACGCCTGTTTTGTCCATGTAAGGCGGTGTAAGATGGAAGTATGAACCAGCCCGTATTTAATGCCTACAGACATTGAGTTACAGCGCCATTCCACATAATAGAGCTTTTTTTTTCAGTGATCGTTGGGGTTTACAAGCTTACGAGTTTGGGGTGCGACCTACCAAAGAGTCCGGGGTGAGAACCCCACCCACATAGTAGAAAAGAGGGGAAGGTCAGGTAGATGCGGGGAAAAGGAACAGAATATTATTCCGTAGGACCAAAAAAGGGGTTAGAGTCGTACCATCAATATTTCACCACTCACCACCGCCTTGGTATTGAGAGATGTCTTTCTGAATGCGGTTCACACCTGAATTTATATTGGCTATATAATAAACAAATCTCCATCTAGTATTCTCGGCATCATTAGAGCCGAAACTTGTGCTGAAAACCTGTTCCTATCAGGCGAAGATCGTTGTATTAGGTAGAAGACAGCTGGGCTAAATATCTGCCAGGTGGTCTGTGCACCACAACATTTCTGTGGTCATTACTTGAAGAACTTGTACACCGGCGCCTAATTCATCGCGATTTTATTGCCTTATACTTTCTTCCCATTTTCAACATGCTCGATAGATGACCGGACGTGGGGATCTTTGGCCGATATGTCGATGTTTCCCAGTTGCTCAGTAGCAAGCGTGTCGCCAAAGAGTTCGGCAATCTCCTCTAGCGACTTGCCTGTTGTTTCCGGGAGGAAGAAGAAGTAGATGAAAGCAGCAACGAAGTTTGTTGCAATAAAGACTGCGTAGTATCTCCAGCCGATGTTTTGGAGTGCGATTGGACTGACTTGTCCCAACACGATCGCGACCACGGCTTTCGTGAACACAGCGAGGCCTAAGCCTTTGGAGCGGAGGAAGAAAGGAAACAGCTCCGAAGGTACCACCCACACCATGGCGTTAAAAAAGACCGCGTAGCCTGCCGAATAGATGAAAATGAAGGCAATGGCAGCACGAGGGCCGGCTACGTTGGTGGTGCCTTTGGGATACTCTGCTGAAAGGGCCATGCAGATAGAAATCATCACGCAGAGGAAAACACACCCCGTCCACAGCGTACGAGTTCGGGGCCACTTGTCGGCGACAACAGTGAGGTATATCACCTGTCCAATGACTCCCATAAACCCATAGATACCACTGATAAGTAGCGCCGTTTGTCCAGTGAACCCGACCGTAGAGTAGAAGATGCTCTGGTAATTCTGAATAACCGTCGAGCCACTGAGCTGGCTCATCATGAGGATGAAGCAGGCTGTTGCCGTACGACGGATATATTGGCGTGAGAACAGCTCAGCAATAGCGGCTAGGAAATTTGTGCGCTTCACTGTCTGTTCAAGTTGAATCTGGTCTCGTATTTGGACAAACTCCTGCGACAGATAGTTCTCTCCTTGATCGCCGTGTAGCTTGATCAGAACTAAGAGTGAGATAATGTCAGCAAAATCCTCGACACCTTATTCCAGTGCGGAGCAAGAAGGGACAAACCGGCTTTGGCCTCATCATATCGCTCTTTTTGGACCACTAAGAAGCAAGCGTCAGCAGATTTCCTCCAAATATTTAAAACGCCTCCTGAGAGCTGTCACACATACACCAACGAGGACTGTATGGAATAAAGATGCAACCAATAGCAAGGGCAGCCGCTCCCGGTATTTGCATGGCGAGCGGCACCCTCCACTGAGTGTCTCCCGAAGCATACGATCCGCCGTAACCTATCCAGTTGGCGATGCAGAACCCAATGGAGATCATCATTCCTTGTAGGCCGACAATGATACCACGACTCCTTGGAGGGGAGACCTCGGCGATGTAGACAGGGACAACAGTCAATAACATGCCGCAGCCGGTGCCAGCAAAGAGGCGGCCAGCGATCATCATTCCCACGCCCGTGGCGCCGGCCTGCAAGGAAGCACCGAATATGGCTGTGCGGCTCGTCAACAAACATGTACGCTCACGGATTCGGGAGCTCAAAATCTACTCACCGACGATAGCCGATCCAAAGATGGTCCACTTCCTGCTGAACTTGTCGGCCAAGTAGCTGGTGAAGAAAGTTCCAATAGCCTGGCCTGCATTATAGACCGAGACAATAGCTCCTAGAGATGAAAGCAAAGCCATCAGTGACTGTGCTAGCTTCATACTAATGGCAGACAAGGGACGGTAGATAGATACCAACTAAAGCGGCGTTCGACTTGGTAGGACCCAGCATGTACAGTTTGAAACTATCATGGCCGAGTGTAGTGCCCATGATTCCTGGAGCAAAGTCAGCACCGTCGATTTATTTCACCCTTTCAATCATGACCTTACCAGAATCGACACCAAACACAAAGCCGCCCATGGCGACGACCAGCGAGATAAGAACAATGTATAGGCGCATGGCTAATATGATGATTGTCCAGTGAACAGATGAGTCGCGAAGCATTCTAGCAGTCCGAGGGTGCGGCACTGGGCACTCTCTTAAATAGCCGTTCTTGACATTGTCTTCCCTCTCTGGGAAGATGCCAACGTCGTGTGGCATGGTGCTACTCCACATACTAACAATGAGGCATGGCCCACATGCTGGGCTGGGGAACTTGAAAGCTGGGGAAATACAACGGGACTGCACTGTGGGGAAGCAACGGCGGCGGAGATTAGCAAATCAGGAGTCGACTTCGCCCGCTGTGGGGAGGCGGCGGTGATGGCGGCGGCGACTGGCCAATCAGGAGTCAACTTCGCCGCCGCGCCTAGTACTATGTAGGAAGCGGGCCAGCTGCCTCGCTGTTTAATATGCCGACATCAACTGACTTCAAGTGTGTATATATTACGCCCATTTTATTCTGAAGTTTCACTGCTATCTTCTTACAAACTACTTGATTGCTTCCGGGGGAAAGAAAAAAAGAAGAAGAAGGAAAAAAAACACAGAAAAACATGGCTCCGTCAATTACTGAGATAACAACGCCGGTGACGGTAAAAAAGCAGGGCAAGCCATCTCGACCCTTTGACCTTTTCCCCCAAAGCCGGGCGCCGTTCTCGGAGGCTCTGTTTGTAAACCCCACATCCGAGTACCGTGGAACACCGCTATGGAGTTGGAACACCAAGCTTGACCGTGACCAGCTCATGCGCCAGATCGACCAGCTGCAAGAAATGGGCCTGGGCGGGTTCCATATGCACTCGCGTGTAGGCCTAGATACGCCATACCTCGGCGACGAGTTCATGGACCTAGTCAAAAGCTGCGTCGAGCGTGCAAAGGAGAAAAAGATGCTGGCCTGGCTGTACGACGAAGACCGCTGGCCATCTGGGGCTGCCGGTGGCTTGGTCACAAAGGACGACGACTCATTCCGGTCCAGGCATATGCTGATTACACCATGGAAGTACGGCGATCCAAATCGCCCCTATCAGGCAGAGTATGTATTTCTGCCCAGCAGAGCAGTTATCTTTCCCAAAATCTGAAGTATAGCTCCTTCTAACCGTTTAATCTTACATTTAGAGAAAACCATTCGTGTTCTGCCGTGGCCTCTCGTAGCGAGCTCGGCTTCCTTGCCGCTCGCTACGCTATCAAGCTCGATCAAGATGGCTTTTTGGTTGAGAGCCGACGTCTGGCGGACGATGAAGAAGACTGCCAAGATGTCTGGTACGCATACATCGAGACAAACCCGCCCTCGGAATGGTTCAATGGATCATACTATGTGGACACTTTGAACTCCCAGGCCATGCAAAAGTTTGTCGATATCACATACGAAGTATACAAAAAAGCTGTGGGCGATGAATTTGGCAAGACAGTCCCCGCCATCTTCACAGACGAGCCGCAGTTTGCTCTGAAGAACCAGCTCAGACTCGCACACGGAAAAAGAGACATCTTCCTTCCATGGACGCTTGATTTGGCAGACTCCTACAAGAGCTCGTTCGGGTCCGACTTGCTGGACTCTCTCCCCGAGGTTGTTTGGGACATACGAGGTCCATCCAAAACGCGGTACAATTACCACGATCATGGTACGTCAATAGACATCAATTGTGCCAGCACTGTGACCAACCATCCATGCTAGAGCTAATTAGAGTACAGTGTGCACCCGTTTTGTGGAAGCCTTCATTGACCTATTGGGCAACTGGTGCAATACAAATGGCATTGCCCTGACTGGCCACATGATGAAAGAGCCCACACTCAGGTCTCAAACCAGCTCGCTTGGTGAAGCCATGCGATGCTACAAGAACATGCACCTGCCTGGCATCGACATGCTCTGTGATCGGCAGGAACTCACTACCGCCAAGCAGGCCCAGTCTGTGGCGAGGCAATATGGACGCTGCGGTGTTCTGTCTGAAATTTACGGCGTCACTAACTGGACCTTTACTTTTGAGGGGCACAAAGGTTCTGGCGATTGGCAGGCTGCCTTGGGCATCAACGTTCGCTGCCACCATCTGTCGTGGGTAACGATGGCTGGAGAGGCCAAGCGGGACTATCCTGCTGCCATCGGCTATCAGAGCCCCTGGTACAAAGAGTATCCTCTGGTCGAAAACCATTTCGCAAGAGTGAACACCGCTCTGACCCGGGGCAAGGCTGTTGTGCGGGTTGCTGTGATACACCCTATCGAAAGCTTCTGGTTGTCTTTCGGGCCCAACGAAACCTCCGTGGAGCAAGACGAGCAGGACCGTCGATTTGTTGAGTTGACTGACTGGCTCTGCAATGGCCTAGTCGACTTTGACTTCATATCGGAATCTTTGTTGTCAGTTCACCCCTATGTCGTCAACTAACCTAGATCATGGCGCTGACCTTCAAAATAGGCCGGAACAAACCCCCGAGACACACGGTGGTAAATTCAAGGTCGGTTTCCAGGAGTACGACGTAGTCATCGTACCAAATCTGCGCACGATCCGTAGTACGACCCTCAACCTCCTCGAGAGGTTTGCCACGGACAATGGCAAGATCGTCGTGGCAGGCGAGGATGCGACACTAGTTGAAGCGGAGCCTTCTACTCGCCCTCGAAGCCTTCGCGCTACTCGGGTCCCATTCGCACAGCTCAGTATCCTCCAGGAGCTTGCTTCTGTCCGGGACGTGAATGTTGTTCTCGATTCCGGCTTGCCTGCCGACACACTCCTGTATCAAATGCGCGCCGATGCCGATGAGCGTTACCTCTTCTTGTGCAACACGGATCGTTCGCTTCCCCGGCAATGTCAGGTCGATATCCGAGGACAATGGTCTGCGACTGTGCTTGATACACTCTCTGGTCAGACTTACTACTTGCACACGGAACAATATGGAGACTGGACGCGGTTCAATTACAAGTTTGAGGGATGTGCATCTCTCTTACTCCGACTGTATCCATCATCGACAAGCGCTCTTGCCGGCTTGCCACAACTCGAGAAGCCGGACTGGCACGTGTCTCACGAGTTGGTGGACTGTGCAGCCGCGCTTTCCGAGCCTCAGGTTCTGCTCCTTGATATCGCCTCACACCGAATCAATGACGACCTAGAGTGGGAAGAGCCGGAAGAAATACTGCGTATCGATAATATAGCTCGAGAGAAACTAGGACTAAGGCTCAAGAAAGATGCGTTCGCCCAGCCATGGACAACTAGTAAAGCCACACCGACAAACAAGATCTCGCTCCGCTTCCAGTTTCAGTCGTTGACGGACGTTCCGGCTGCAAAGCTAGCGCTCGAAAACAGGTCCGTCACCGAGATATATCTTGACGGGAAGCTGATCTCAAATGACGCGGACGGGCACTGGGTTGACGAGGCCATCAACACCGTCCCTCTCCCGCCCATCTCGGTCGGAACCCACGATATCGTTTTGACTCTACCGTTTGGTCCTTTGACGAACCTCGAGCGTATCTATCTCCTAGGCAACTTCGGAGTCGACCTACGCGGGCGCAAGGCCACGGTTGTCCCTCTTGAGCTAGAAAAGTTGGCCATTGGGGATTACACTAGACAGGGACTGCCGTTCTATGCCGGTAATGTGCATTATGACTTCCAACTCAAGATCGAAACCGATAAGCAACGGACAGCGATTCAGGTCCCAAGATTTTCCGCGCCGCTATTGGCTGTGGAGCTCGACGGCAAGAGCGTTGGCAAGATTGCATTCCAACCACACACCTTGGATCTAGGGGAGCTCACCAAGGGCGAGTACACCTTGAGGATCACAGCATATGGAAACCGAGACCACGCTTTTGGAGCCGTTCATTTGCCGGATGGCTTGACCAAGTGGTATGGGCCTGATGCCTTTAGGACGTCGGCTAGCTGGTGGAGCTATGAATACACGATCCGGGAGATGGGGCTGTTGACGGCAGTAAGGGTGCTGACTACTAATGCTGATGGGGCGAGGGAAAGGAAATGGGACAATGGAAGTATCGACGGGTACCTCTAAAGAAGTCAAAAGTTCGGCTCAATGTATTTTATCGAAGGTGCAGAGTTAGACATAGTAAAATATATACTCAACCCTTGTTAACAGCACGCCCCTTAGTTAGTAGAGTGTGTTAATTATTCTTGCCCTGACAGCTGCATCATAGAAATCGCTACCTTAACTTGGAAGGGTACTATTGTGGCTGTGATGTTTATGGTCCAGAAAGCATTGCAGCTAACGAGCCTTAACAGTTTCTACAGGAATTGGCCGGACGACCATCATCTCACCAATAGTTCCGGCACGTTGGTATCAGTAGTTCGATCACACTTCTCAGAAACTACTGAAATCATGCTTCTGTCACAAGGCAAGTTGTAAAAGGTGCGGATGCTTGTTGGCACGAAGAAAACCAGGAATGCAGAAATTTTGCGTCTAGAGGTATTGACAAGCTAGGACTACCATGCATTTGTTTGTTGACGGAGTAGGATTTTCTATAAGATGGGCGAAATTCCACATTTATCAATCGAAATGGCCAATATTCTTTCCTTTTCCCTACCCTTCAGTCTTGCATGATACCTCTCCTCTGGTGGACTAGCCCCTCGGATGGGCATATTCCAGCACCTGCGCATCGTTCAACAGCCTCTGCTGGCAGCTCGCTTCGAGGCAGACGCACAGCTCGACGCCCTCGTCTGGGTCGGCATCCGGTGCGGATGCACGGCTGGGATAGAGGAAGATGAAACCGTCCATAGCTGGACTGGGCCACCGGAGGGCACTTGGTAGGCCGAAGCCAAAGTCGTGCTGCGAGTAGGCGGACATGCCCTGCCAGCTGGATGCGGCCAGGTCCATGCCCAAAAAGGAGCGGATGTCGACCTCGAGCCAGCGCCGATCCGCGTGGCCAGCCACCCACTCAAGCAGGCCAGTGACGTATCCCGGAGTCATGGCCCGGATGGACGCTCGAATGGCGCCAGCCATGCGCGGAAGTCTCTCGGGCAGACGCACAATGTCCTTGATGGCGATGGGCTCGCTGCGGGCAGGAGCGGCGCCGACGCCGAGGAAGCGGTTGGGCAGAGGCGGGTCCCACAGCCGCCTCGTGTCCAGCGCATTCACGATGATCGCCGTGGACTCGGGGTCCGGGTGGAAGAGGTCGATGCGCGCACGCGTGATACCGCCCCATAGAATGGCCACAATGGCGTCGTACGTGGAGATCCAGCCGTTGTCGGCATCTGCCTTTGTGTCTGCCTTTGTGTCTGCCTTTGTGTCTGCGCCTGCGTCTGCAATCCCCTTCTTGGCCAGTGGCGAAGCCGCTTCTTTGAGCTTCTCGAGCTTGCTCCTCGGGAAATGCCACATCTGCTGCGAAAAAGCCGGCATCTGAAAGCCCTCTGGTGGTGGTGGCATTGGACCTTTAGCATCTTTCACGACAGGATAAGCCCGTGCGAGTTCCTCTATGCGCTCGGGTGTTGGGTCGGCTACGTCGAGCGGAGAGCCAACAATGTCGAACTGCGTGGACGGAATAAAGGGCCTGCCGGCAGCGGCAGCAGCGCTGTTTTGCGCCCAGGTGGTGAGAAAGCCGTCACAACCAGGACCGTCAGATACGGAGTGGTGGACTGCAGCTCCGAGAATAAGGCCTCCTTGGATGAAGTTGATCTGGAAGGTGGCCACGGCCAGGCCCTCCTCGCTGTTGTCGCCCAGGGGCGAGTGGAGCTGCTTTGCTGTTACCGACTCGGGGAGAAGCTTGTGACCAGCAATCAAATTTGCAGGAAACTGCCGAGAAAGAGATTGTTGTTGTCAGCTGCTTGTATTCTTGACAATTCAAAGAAATGAAGGATTTTATACCCCTTTCTTGGCCAGGTCTTCGTAACTTGGAAACTGGTCCGGCGAGAGCAAGTACTTTACGTGCAGGCTCAGAGTGGAGGTCTTCTTCTTGGATACCCACATGAGGCCGCTGGCTTCGTCCATCTCCAAGGCGCCGACGAGAAGGGGGAACTGCGACAGGGCAAACTCCAACCCTGCGGACAGACTCTTGAGAATAGCATCTCTGTCGGCGTCTTCTGGCAGAGAAAAGACCTCTGCGATCAGGACGTAGATCTTAGGCATGATATGGCCCATATGAGACAGGGAGAATCGTTCTGATTCCGGTGCCGACTCCCACCCCGTAGGACGGACCTTGATCTCTGCTGGCTGGGCTCCGAATGACATCATATTTATGCGTATGAGGGCTAGTTTTGTTGATGGATTTTGTCTTTGTGAGGCTCAACCCACTGGAAACAGAACGTTGTAACAGTACTTATAACGTTTTGATACAAGACGATGCAAGACGAGACGAAAGCTGTTCTCGATTATGTAAGCATCACGTTTTAGTTGTTCAGACTTAGATGGTCATCGGCGGAGCTGTGCAGCACCGCGATCTGTTCCAATAACAAGGCTCTCAGCCATAATAGTGCAGGAACGTGCTTACTATTTTTTGGAGCTTGTAAGGGGTGCAACAGTCGGCGGGCGCACACCGGAGTAGGTAGACAGCTTTTCGGCGGAGACTCCGCCGAAGGCAATTTCGGCGGGCAGTGAGCTTTCGCTTATTTTACTCAACAGCCTTTCAGCTTCTAGCTGCCGCATCTTCCAGTTCACGTCAAGAAAACATCATAATTCAAATAAACCCCAAAGTCCAAACAATGTACTAAAAAGAGATCAATCCATCGTGTGTTTGATTACGTTTGAAACGACAGCAAAAATAACGAGCAAAAAATCAAAGTTCCGCCACACTCAAGCCCACAATTACCCTGTCTATACACAGAAACGAGAAATCGAAACATCATTCTTTCTTTTCCCAACGCTAGTAGTAGGGGTAGTTAGCACCACGCATCAAGCTGTCAAAGACCGTGCCGTCCACTCCTTGGAAGGCCCAGGCTTCAGTGCCAGCCATCAGATCGGGCATGTCGACGTCGCAGCTGAACGGTTCTCCCTCAACCTGGAGCGATGGGATCATGGGGTCGTAGTACAGGAAGGGGGGTGGCTGCTGCTCCATCTGCATGGGCAGGTAGCTCTGGCCGTAGGGTGCCATCATTGTACTAAATTCCTGGGCCACGTAGGCTTGGGGCAGCTGGACGATCTGGTCTTGTAGTGTGCCGGGCATGCAGACGAAGCTGTGATCCAGAGACGAGGACGACATGTCGGTGTAGGCCAGCGTGGACGCTGCAGACCAGCTGTCCTTACCCTGCGACGGGGTGGAGGAAATCGTAGCCGGTGTGGCGATGGTGGTGGAGGCAGTGGCAGTAGCAGTAGCAGTAGCAGTGGCAGTGGCAGTGGCAGTGGTCGCAGTGTTGGTGCCAGCTACTGCAGCCGGGGAGGTCGGCTCGCAGGAGAGCCGCACGGCTCCAAAGTACGGGATCTGCAGGAGCAGCGATTGTGAGTCCTCGCCGGCGGCGTCTTCGTCCTCGTCCTGGTCTTCGTCCTCGTCCCCGTCATCATTGTCGTCGATGGCAGCAGCCACGTCGGTCGCCGTCGGAAGGGCGCTGGCACTGTAATTCAGACGGCGGTCTCCTGCGCACCTGGCTTCGAGGTCGAGCAGGCGGCGGGCGAGGCCGGCGGTCTGGCGCGACAGCTCGTCGTCGTTGAGGCGGTTGAGCTCGTCCATGGTCTCGATGGCCTTGGCCACGAGGGCACGGTCGCCGCGGCGGTGGTGCGGCAGCAGCCAGCCCGAGTCAGCGTGGCGCTGGCCGCTGAGGTGGGCGATCAGCAGCACGAGCGCGGCAGTGAGGGCGCAGAAGTCGACGGGGCGGCAGCAGAAGACGACGCGCACAAAGGCGCGGAACTCGACGAACCGCGTCAGCACCTCGCGGCACGCAAACGTGCAGGCCGACTTGCTGTAGCTCAACTGGCTGGCGGTGGCGGTTTTCTTCCTACTGCTGCTGGTGCTGCTGCTGTCCGTCTCGGGTGCTGGCCGGCGCAGGAGGTACGGAAGGTGCAGCAGGGCGATGAGGCTGAAGTGGACTATCTGAATCTGCGCGCTGATCATGCGCTCCATGAGGTCGTTGATGCCCATGCCCGGGTGCAGGTCCAGCGGCGACCACCAGGCCGGCGGCAGGCTCTCGGAGATGGCGTTGAGCTTGCGGTCGATGCGCTGCGTGGTGGCGTAGTCGAGGCGGTTTGTATCATGGTCATGGTCATGGTCATGGTCATCGCCATCGTCATCGCCGAGGGCCTCCTGGTTCCGCTGCATGATCTGCGCACACAGGTCGACCTGGACCTTTTCCATCCACTCGCTGGGTGTCTCCGAGTCGGGCTGGCACACCGGGGCCGACCGGCCGCCCGTGACGGCCGTGGGCAGGCCCAGGAGCAGCGACACGAAGCGTTCCAACCAGACCAGATGAATCCATGTGACTGCACCCGAGACGCGCGTGGCAGGGTCGAGCTGGCGGTAGCGCGGGCGCTGGCGTCGCGGCTGGGCGGTGTGGAAGCCCATGAACTGGGCCAAGGTCAGGGCACGCCTCAGAGAGAGCAGCGCGCGCCGCAGGCTGCCGCTGTTGACGAGGAAGACGGCCTCGCAGATGAGGCACTCGAGGCCTTCGAGGGAGTCGAGCAGCTCGTCGTGGCACGTGACCTGGGAAGTGGCGAGGCTGAAGAAGTGGCGCATAGCGTCCTTGAAGGGGCGGCCTAGGTGCGGCAGCTGGCTGGGATCAATGGACGGGTCGAGCTGCTGGATGCAGAGGGACAGGTGCAGCAGCTTGCGTGCCAGCAGGACCGGATGTGCGGTCGCGAGCGGCAGCTTAGACATGGCGGCCAACGAGCGGGCATTGCCCTCGGCAAAGAGCTCGTAGTAGGGATTGCACAAGGCCTGTAAGTAGATGGCGGCTCGGCCGGCCTCAAAGAGCATGTCGACGTCCTCCTGCGGCGGAAAGGCTGCATGTAGATTGCGGCACCTGTCTGCAAGCTGGGGGACACCCTCAGGAGGAGAAGATGGTGGTGGTGGTGGTGGTGG
>JRUC01000552.1:0-17270 GCA_000806385.1 Leptographium procerum
ACACTTCTTGCCGGGAGATCGACGCTATGTCAAGCCACGTAAACGTAACCCTCGTTTCAAGAAGTGCCAAAACAATAGCAAAGGACAGGAAGCTGGTTGGTGCATGGCGATCAGAAACAACAATAGATGCGGAGACACGCCATTGACATTCCAAGACCGCGGCTCTCGCAGATTACTCTCCAGCTTGCATGTTGGCCTACTAATGAGGGAAGCAAATGCTCTCTTGTCCCGAGGCTCAAGCTTGTGCTCGGCCACCTTGGTTGCAATGCATATGGCTCGACGCTCACAGAGCATAAATGGACATAGTACGGAGTGCTCTACTCGTACGTGTACGCGGTTGATAAGTTTGATTTGACCATTCCTCATCTCTCTGTATGCACAGATCTGGCATTCGGCATACACACTTATGCTTTTATTATTTAGGTTAGCCCATGTGCCTAATGCTATGCTGATGTATCATCGCTTCCACACCACCTGTACCAGATATAGCTTGGAAACAGTTTCGGGTTCGCCAGAAAAGCGAGGTCCTTATAACCCGGGGTATCAATGACTGCCAGATGCACCCCTTTCTAATGCAATTATTTCCTCTGTAGACGTCGCATCCGTCACTGGGCAAGCTGACCACACAACAATTTCGTGGGCCTCCCGGCTCACAATTCTAACCTCCGTCAGCCGGCCCTGCTTCCTGGCCGCTCCTCTTCGGCTTTTCCTCCTTTTCTTTTCATGGGGCTGAAGCTGGGCCTGGGCCTTAGGCTGCTTCTCGCTAACGGGACGTTTAGGTGTCGCAAATGGTTCTGTCTTGGACTTTTTCTTTGGTTGACTCTGCGTCTTAGGCGGTGCAGCCTTTCGGCTTTTCTTGGCCTGGCCAGCGCAGTCGACATCCTTCTTGCTGCGTTTCTTCTTGGGGCTAGAAGATGGTTGTTGAGAAGCCATATCTCCCCCGCCTTGGCTTGACGATCCCACCATAGCAGCCGTCGCATCTAATGTGATAACCGGCAGATTAGAGCTCATTTTGTCAATGAACACAGCGCTATATTTTGAGGACCACATGTCATCCTGCACCGAATATTGACGACCGGAGAGGTGCTCTCCATGGTTGAGCGCGCAGTCTGCACCAAAGTGAGCAGCCTCGCCGCAGCAATAACAAAATATAGGCAGCTCCTTGACTTTGCGTGCTTTGTCCGGGCTTGGAAAATACGTGCACCAAATCTGGGGGCAATGGTCCAGTGAATGGATACGGGAGCCGCACATTGCGCAGCCGGGTTTTGGTCCGAGCTCTGTCGCCGGGCTCCCGGTACAGGGCTTCCCGTCAGCAAGTATCTGGACATCGCCCACGGGGCTTTCGTGCCCGGACTGCGGACGCTGTTGGTACGGCTTATGCTTGCGACAACCAAGAGAGAGATGGCCCTCGCTCTCGTCGCCGCAAAATTTGCAAATCTTCGCTGGGCATTTGTTTGATCGGTGGCCGTAAGATGCACAGGATATGCAAAATATCGCGTCTTTGGGCACACCGGGAAAGTACGTGCGCAATTCGTTGGCCTCCTTTTCAGACATTGTTTGCTCAGGTTTCTGAGCCTCGGAGTATGGGATGTTGAGGGTTGGGTGGTTCGGTTGATTGAGCCCTAGCCTCAAGATTTGCTTCACCCTCTCGCTCGAGTCTTCCCTACTGGAGAAGGCCCGCACAATCTCCCTATACCGACTTTTAGTCGGCCGGTTTTCCCACTCAGCCAGCGGCCAGCGATTCAATCTAATACGAAAGGCCTCGATCAGGAAGTCCTCGTGCGACGCCAATACGTGACTGCCATGATGATTCTGCTGTATGAACCACAGGCACCAAGTCCCGATGCTTTGGAGCCCAGTGTCCACGCTGCAAGCACGCTGCAGCTGGGGCAGTGGCGGAAACTTCCACTCAATGTTAAACTTGGTGAAAGTCAACTCTGCCTCGTTCTTGGGTGCCATGGGGTTCAGATCGCACACGTCGACACCGGCTCTGATCTCAGTGCCAAGCGGAGGACCGTCGCCTCCAGCCAGTTGCACATTGGGTTTGCTCATTCTAAAGGGGGAAAGCGGCTAGCAAGGACTGGGCACATTGGAGCTCCCTATTTTGAATAGGAGCTCCCCACTCGCCTAGCTCGGTTAGCCGATGCTATAATATGAGAAAAGCGTTGGGAATCATCTCGTGTTCATACTCCCGGACTTCTTCACCCTTATTTCTTTGAAATGGACGAAAAGGCCCTTTGGATTGGTCGATGCAGGGGATCGACAGAGGCTAGCAGACTTTATTATGAGCAATTACCTACACTGTTAGGTATTTTTGTCTTCGTCGGATAAATGTTGTTGCAGATTGGTGCTCGGTAAAGGCCTTGCTCCGCCTGAAGAGGAGGAGGCCAGGCACCAGCCAAAGTGACCACTCATCTAGATGTGTGCATAACTGAGTACGTATGCAGGTGCCAGATGCGACTACTGTAGGCTTTTTATGCGAGAACTCGTCTCATAGTCCCGCCTTTTTCCATGTGTTCGCCTCTCCGACTCTCGCGAGAATGGCCAAATCCGTATTCCGTACTCCGGACAGCATGTCAGTTAGCGGATCCAGCGGCGATACCTCACCTTGATGTCTTTGTAAGCGTAAATTAGGAGTACCGTGGCGCAGCATTTTAACAGGTAGTCCAATGCTCCCTACTAAAATTTGAGGTCAATTTCCACACGGGGCAGCAGATTTCCCCTACGCGTATTCCGATATCCTCTCATGTCGTATTACTTTCTCTCCTAATATCGCCAGTCCTGTTTCATCGCCTCGTCTAAAGTACAAAGCACATCCACCAAGTTCTGTATTTAGTAGCTGTTGTTGTTCCATTTATTGCTGGGATAGTACCATTACCCCTTGTTCTGGACCGCGTTTCTGCCCCTGCTCGCCGCCTTGGTTTGGACTCTGGTTTGTGCACACGTCTTCTTTTGCTGTCCCTTGCTTTCTTCTCACCTTGCGTACCTCTTCCAAGCTTCCCAACAATTGCAACATAACCGAATCTATCGATTACGGCATACCTTGACGATTTCACGACCACGGTTTGTGAAGATCGTCTGCCATAGACCTTGTCCATCTTTTTTCAGCACCTTTCGCCCTGACGCTGCTTTCTCCGAACAAGCAGTACTCCTTTTCGATACTTGCACTTTGCCATCCAGGCACCAGCGAAACACATATACCCTTGCCACGGCAATATCTTCGCAACTGCCCACCGCTACCGGTTTTTTTTGAGCATTGATCATCTGGTTGCTCGCCGCATTTCAATCACAACTGATCTGTAGAGGGCTCGCATCTCGCACATCGCCTTCGGCTCATCTACCGTCTCCTTTAACAACAACACAATAGTCAAGGGGTCTCCCGCCAATACCGCCAAGCTGTCTTCTCCAATTCTTCTGTCCCGAACCGTCTCTTACGACGCGGGCACTCGTCCGCCGCGTCGCAGGAACAGCACCACGCTCTCCGTCAACAACGCACCACCTGTATCCCGCTCCGCAACGATGGCAGAGTCGCAGACCAACCGAAGGAGAAGATCTAGTAGTATTCTTCAGGTCTATCACGAGCCGCTTGAGCCGCTTGAGCAACTGAACGATCAGTCAGCTCTGCCTAATGGAAACGCCAATTGGGTGAATGCGAAAGGTAAACACCATACGCACCAAGATGCTTTGGTGCACTCTATTTTTTAATGGTCGACCAAGCTGTTGATGGAAGCTAATTGGTATTTTGTTTCACTCTCTACAGGTGCTTGGATGGTACACTTCGTCATCATCGTCCTTCTCAAGATTCTTTACAACATAGTGCCGGGCGTGTCGCAAGAGACGTCTTGGACCTTGACGAACATATCCTACATGTTTGGTTCATACGTCATGTTCCATTGGGTGCGAGGCGTGCCGTTCGAATTCAATGGCGGGGCTTACGATAACCTCAACATGTGGGAGCAGATCGACGATGGCGACCAATACACGCCAGCAAAGAAGTTCCTACTGAGCGTACCGATTGTTTTGTTTTTGCTGAGCACACATTACACGCACTACGACTTGACATACTTCACCATCAATTTTCTTGCTCTCCTTGCTGTGATAATTCCCAAACTCCCTTACGTACGTATAACTCCCGTCAACGTTGCGAGATTCTTTCCGGCTAGCACCACCGCCGATATCTGGAGTGCCTACTATATGCTTTCATTAGCTAATGCATATCACACTACAGAGCCATCGTATGCGGGTCGGCTTGTTTTCAGGCATGCCAGAGGAGTAGGGGAATCGTCTGTGGACCTTCCTACAACAGTTGTACGACAATTCATAATTGAACACATCTGATTTCTTCCTTTTTCATTCATTTTGGGTCGTTGTTGCGCATGGACGGGCGTTTGGAAATTTACGGAAAGGGTTCTTGTCATTGGGAAAGCTGGCGAGATGTGTGGAGGAGAGGAAACTGCTACTCAATGGGACTGCCAGTCAGGTGGCAGCAGCATTGATGGCCTGCCGGCTTGGCGAGATCCAGAAGGAGCGTGAAACCCCCCAAAATGGAGACAGAAAAAGCCTAGTTGGCGTACGAGTATGTGCATGTTGTCTAGGGCAGTGACACCTTCTGATACTGTCGAATAGGGATAATAACACATGCTTGACCTGCAACGTTCTTACCTGTTCCCCTCTTTAATAGAGGCCGATTTCTTCCCTGCCGCTCCTTCCTCGATGCCAGGCCGGCCTCGCAGGTCCCTCTTGCCTCTTGTGCGGATGTTCTTATTTTTTGTTGGCTGACCGCGAGATTGCCCCTCGAGCTTCTGTGTTCTTTCCCAATTCCAATACTCGGACATGCCCTACTGTAAATGTGCTGGGAGTTTCTTTCCTTTCACCTTGGGTGCCGCTTGCCAGAAACTCGCTTCTCCGTCATTCCCACCTAGGTGGCTCTTTCCGCAACGCCATGTCGATGTTCTCGAGGCTTCTCAATGTCTGCTCTTTCCTAGATTTCTCTGTGCCAAACGGCAGTTTGACTCGAGGCCACCCTCGTCCCCTCCTGCCTGACAAGTGATCCTGTGAGAGTGCTGGCATATTTAACTTTGTGATCTGCTCTTTTCTGACTGTCTCTCTCCCTCTTCTCTTCTCTTCTTCTCTTCTTCTCATTCTTCTTCTCCATCTTCTCCATATTCTTCATATTCTTCGTCTTCTTCATCTTCTCCCACGAGCATCATTAGTTTTATTAAACAGACTTACCCCTTCTTCCTACAATCCATTTCATATTTACGAAGCCCGAGCTCTTTTTCTGTCACAATACATCATGAAGTGGACAATTGTTCTTCTGAGCACGTCTGTCGCTCTCGTCAGTGCCCATCATCGCAATGGCCACAAGCATCACCACAAGAAGCCATACCTCACCACAACTGTGACCAGACGTTGTGATGCTTGCACAACAGCCACAAAGGTTGCCACCCTCCATGTTCCTGATCCCACTACTGCAACCGTGGTCAAGGTCTGCACCACCACTGTTGTGGATGAGGTGACATCAACCAAGTGCATCAAGAAGACAAAGACAAAGACTGTTTATGTCCCGACTACTGTTGCCACTGATCCACCTACTGCGGCTTGCACGAAAGACGAGTGCAAAGAACCCAAGCCTACCCCAACTTGCGAAGGGGGTGGTTGTGGTTGCAAAGGAAAGGACTGCAAAGAGTACACTCCTGCACCAGAGCCCGGATATGAGCCCAAGCCGGATTACAAGCATCACAAGCATCACAAGCACCACAAACACCACAAGCACCACAATAAGTGCCCCCACAGCTCTGAAAAGTACACAGTACAGTCTGGTGATTGCTGCTGGAAGATTGCAGAGTCCCATGGGATCAGCCTGGCAGAGCTGAGGGAGCTGAACTCTTGGCTCGACGCCAAGTGTGATTTGACTCCTGGAGAGACCCTGTGTCTGCCGTCTGACTACAAGCACTATCGTCTCCTGGAGCGAGATGTCCCTGTGACCGAGACGCTTGAGGCAGAGACACTCGGTGATTACGAGAAAGAGGACAATACTCTCGATACAGCAATTGTGGGTGATGAAAAAGACGGCTACCAGGCCAGTGTACAAAAGGCGAAGACTTCCTCGGCAGTCCGCAACGGCATGTCTGCTCTCGCTGCTGTAGGTCTCATTGGCGCTGCCAGCTTGCTTCTGGCTTAGGAGTAATTTGGTGTTTGTATCCCCTGCTTCACTCTATTATCCGTTTCCATGCAGATACAGGTGGGCCAAAAGGCACGAAAAGTTGATACCGCAAAAGTTGTTCATTGTCTTTTAAGATAGGAGACTAGGTTCAAACATCGATAGCCTCTTTGTACAGTATAGCAGTAAGTAGCTCTGAGGTATCGAAAGAATACGGACAAGTCCTGTAATAGAAACAAGCCGAATTCACAAACGATCGCCTTTAGTAACCCGCTCTTGTCTCTTATGCAGAATAAATCCCTTTCTTTACCGTCCCTGGGGTCATTGACCGATGCCCAGGTCTACTTGTTGGAAAAATGAATGCTGCCCCGCGTGCAGTTCCATGGTCAAGGGCGGAACAAACTCGCATCATCTGGCAATCTGACACCTGCAATATACTGCATGCTAAATGATTGAAGGATGGTTTATGCTCTATTATTTACAGTATTGAATAAGGAAATTGGAACTTGTACTGTTGTAATGCGACTGAGACTAGTCAACATTGAACGATAGAAGGAGCGCTGATGATGTGGTAAGACATCATTTTCGGGGTATCTGGGGTAGAAAAGGCCATCTTCATCTTCGCTCTCTTCTCCGCTGTCTACCTAATTTCACACTGTAGTATATTTCCTCTATTGGTCTTTTTCACCCTCGACCACGTTCCGACGGTGGAGGCCAGCAGCAGCCGCCGCCTTCTCTGGATCGTTGATAGTGGTTTCAACGGCTTCAACAGGTACAATGACTCCGCTGTCGACGGTAGCGTTGGCCCGGGGGCCGGTGTAGTAAAAGCGACCGTGGATGAACCAGTAACCGGTAGCGACCATGAAGACAAACGCTAAAATGACAACAGCGTAGTTCATCTAAAAGGAGAAGAAAGCCAGTGTTAGCAATGGTTGGCGAAGGGCCAGAGACAGAATCAAACTCCCATGTAAAAGTGGGAAAAGAAGCACAACTCACGTTATCAGGGGTCACCGGGCGGACAGTCGGGAAGAGGAAGATGACCGAGACGAACGCAGTCCAGATGCAGGCCCAAGCATTGAGGACGTAGCCAAGACGGCCCAGGTAGAAGGGGCCGGGCTGGAATCTGCCAAACAGAAGCTTGCAGAGAATGGGAATGCAGTAAGACCAATCAAGAGCGATGGCGCAGACGTTGAAAATGGCGGCGATGGTAATGTAGCTCCCGAGGCCGATGAGGTTGATGAGAATGCAAATGAGCGTGTATAGCCAGACAGCAATGACGGGGGTGTCCGTGCGAGACCAGATGCGGTACCAGATACTGGAGCCGGGGAGCATCTGGTCTCGCGAAAAGGCCCAGACAGTGCGAGAGCCAGCCTGCAGGGCAGTGATGCAGACAAAGTTCATGATGAGGAAGGCAGAAACGACAAAAAAGATGGAGGCACCCTTGCCGAGGACATTGTAGAAGATCTGGGCTACGGGCTGGCCGATGGAGCTGGCCAGGATATCCGCGGGGTCGCCCATGCAGAAGACGAGGACGATGTTGAAGAGCCAACCGGCGATGTAGGTGAAAGTGAGGGCGAAAACGATGGCCTTGGGGACGACACGGGCGGGGTCCTTAGCCTCCTCAGCGATGTGCACGGTAGCATCGTAGTCGGTCATGGTCCAGGCGACGGACAAAAAGCCGAAGAGGAAGGAGAAGCCCGGAGGCGTCCAGCCAGAGTCGGGGATGACCTCGGTGAAGGCGTACTTGGCGCTGTGCTTGTTCTTCTGCAGTGCGAGCAGGGCGACGCAAGCAGAAAGGAGGATGGCGATGTGGAAAATGGCATAGCCCTTGGCCAGGCGGTTAAGCCAGGCGGTCGACATGCTGTTGATGGCGCCGTGCAGGATGCAGAGGGCGGCCATGACACCGATGATGTGGCCCTGGGTCGGGTAGTAGGTGAAGTCGGAGCCGATGGACACGGCGGCGAGCAGCATCTGGGCGGCACCATACTCGGACGAGGCGCTGCCGCAGATCTGGCCGATCAGGTTGAGCCAGCCGTCAATCCAGGCGACGATGGGCACAGAATCAGGCGGCGCCAGGTACTTGATGGTAAAGTAGAGGGCGCCAGACGTCGGGTAGGCTGAGGCTACCTCGGCCACGGAAAAGGTCAGGCAGAGCGCGCCAATGCCGGAGATCAGCCAACACCAGATGGCTGAGGCTGGGCCACCTGCTTCCAGCGGATACGAGAACGTGGTCATGACGGTGCCGAAGAGGCCAGAAACACTCAGGGCGAAGCTGAAGCAGGTCCACATGGAAAAGTGCCGTTGGAAAACCTTTTCGGGCTGTTAGAGAAAATACCGTTTTTTCACTTATTTATTTTTCCCTGTCGGGGCGAGGAGAGGGAGAGAGGCACGACGCCTCAAGAAAGACGCACTGGGGCATAGCCCATCTCGGCCAGAGCCTGGGCATCGCTGTCTTCGTGAACCGGCTTCACAGGATCGAGGATGTCGTCAGCCGGATTGGCGACGCCAGTCGTTTCGATTTCGCCCATTTTTATTGGCCGATCTGTCGATCTTCTTGGCTGGCCGGTGGTGTTTGGCTGTTGGTTTGAACAAGCTTTTATCTAATCTCACGATGGTGTGCAGCCACAAAAATTCTAGGCTCAGGAGACAGGGGCGGGCCGGTAACAGCCTTGCTTGTCACGGGATTGAGCTGAAGAGCACGTGGGCAAGACCAGGAAGAAAGAAAAAAGAAAGGCCCAACCAATTAGCCAATTAGACAAAAAATCGGATGGGAAAAGCCAAGGGAACCCGGCAACGGATTAAATAAAAAGAGCAGGAGAAAGATGAGGGAAAGGGAGCGGAGAGGGAGAGAAATTGGTGGAAAGAAGGGGGTGAAGAATCAGGAAGGTAAAGATAGGCAGAGATGGGGGGCGGGAAGCATATTAATATGAGAGTCAAAAGTAAATGAAAAGGTAGTTAACACAAGAGATAGCGACATTATGAATTTTAGCGTGGGCTGCCAGGCTGCACGGAGCATAGAGAAGGCAGTCGAGTGTCGAGAGAACAAATGAGATGCCACCAAAAAGGGACCGGACCATGGCATTGCAGCAACGGGTAGAAAAACATCTCACAAGAATTCGTATCCATACGATATGCGAGCAGAGCACGGCATACGACCTGCAAAGAAAAGCTACATGTTTCAATACTGATTTTCTTAGCAAACAGGGGTACCCTTTTCGTGTTATTTTTTTCTGGTTCAGTGAGATAGCACTATAAGAACAACAGATAAAGTGGGCGAATCATGCGAATAATGCGAATGGCTATACCCAATCTGCGTGGGAGCGTTTCGAGATGGCCCCCCATCCTTTTGATAACCCGCGTGTTTTGCCCCCCCTCCCATTGCGCTGTAGTAGTGGCCATGGTTGTGCCAATAAAGCGAGTTGAATCTCGCCAGGTTGATTATTTTAAAATAAAACTGGGGTCGCTGCCCGTCGCCGCCGCCGTCGCCGAGCCGGGCGCAATAAGATACAACAACTATGGGCGGGGCGTGTTCAGCCTTTACTGTAGCCCACAAAGTACTACTCTGGGGGGAAAACGGAATGGCTCGTGGGGGTTACTGCCACAGGGAAAAAGGTACTATGATTGCTAGTTACGGGCATAAAAAAGAAGAGAACTGACTGACGGACTGACAGACTGACAGAATAAAGGCAAGAAGTGAGCAACGGAGAGAGCCGTAACGAGCTAGCGCTTCTGCACCGAAGAGCGTTGTGCCTGCAGCTTTTGTATAGAATGGGGAGAACTGAACCAGACTCGTACGAGGGCGCTGGAGGGCGGAGAGCCCTGTCAGACATCAGAGTTTTCCTGAGTGGCTTAAAAAGGCACTTCGTAAGGCCCGAAACAGCTCAGCCGCTAATGTCCAACGACGTAATGGCGGGGAACGCGAAAGGAGCCAGGGGAAGACCGCGGCGCATACGCGGCGATACGGGCAGCGCCGTGCGAAATAGATGGCTGAACGGTATTGGGCAGGGAGATACGCTCCGACTTGTCTGTGCTATCTTCCAGTCAATACACTGTGCCAAATTCGGCCAGCGCGAGGTCATATGTCGACGATGATTGGCTGGGGACCGGATTATGCGGGGCAAATAGGGTGACCTGCAGAGATTGCAGGGTGGGATCGAGTTGGTGGCGTCCTTTGCCGTACTCGTACTCGCAAGATATGGAAGGAGGGGGGAGAAGGAAGCAGGAAGGATGCTACATTCGAACCCCCTTCCGTCACGTCTTTGCCCAGGCACTTGAGGGTTCCGTGCACCGCACTAACGCAGAGAACATACAACCGAGGCTACGCTAGAACGAAGAATATTTCGGAAAAACTGGGAAGCCCTCGTCGTCGGAAAAATTGGACGAAACAGGCAAAGTTTGCCGCCGTGTGTTCATACGTTGTCCTACCCCCGGAAGAACATGGGTTACTATCAGAGTGGCGATAGTACTATGCGACGGTCAGGTTTACGCGGCATGATCTGGTTTGGCGAGCCCTGAAATGAGCTGTTGGGGCTGGAGCAGACGGGGGGGAGGGGGGTGTCCAGGAGAAAGCAAGATAACCTTATTTGGCGGAGATGGACAGCTGCAACTGGAAGGGCAAGCCGTCACGACGCTTCCGAAGAATAGGGGAAGCGGGAGGGAGGCAACAGTGATAGGGCAAAGAGATAAGGCAAAGAGATAATTACAGTATTGTATTGTTCCACGTTTGGGATACAAGTACGTACAATAGTGGTTTCGCATCTCTGGTTACGCCTCGGCTCGTACTGCTTTGCATAATATGCATTGATCGCGCTGACGAAGCCAACAGATGGGCTGGCTGGGCTGGCTGGATTGATGAAGGATTGCCCAATTGGCCGAATCAATGAATTAGCACTGTTTGCCCCTGGTGGCCTACTGAAGCCCACAGGCCGTGGGAGATGATACATAGCGCACGGGACGGCGCTGGTAGCGCTCTTGACGTGGATCCAGGCCGAGCTTGACGATGCCGAGGCACGCGAGTGTGCCGCGCTGGAAGGCGCCGGCGCTAGATGACGATGGAATGGCATACTTGACGGCAATGGCGGCCGTGTACGACGTATCGTAGGGCGTCCGTGAACCTGGACCATGTTAAAGAGTACTCCATAGCTGCGCGTTATGTAGGATACTATGGAAAGCCATCTGATATGTTGCAGCAGTTTGCCGACGCTCGTGTTAGGTAAGGCGGCCGGGGACAGGACTGAAGCCACCCATAACGCAAGGCATTGCTAGCCCCTGTACCCTGTCACGTCCGCTCTTCGGCCTGCCCGGGGTGATAAGACATCCGCGGTAAGGCAGATAGACCGCCGGCCGATCGGTCTTGTCGCATGGAGAAAGCTCGACGGGATCTCGGGATCTGCATCAGCAACTCTTATCAGAGGAGAGCCGAGCTAAGAAGGGCTACACCGTCATTCCTAACCGGACTGGCCAAAAGACCGATTACAAGGCCAGGGACGACGAGCCAGAGGAAAAGTGGTAAAAGCACCCGACAACCAGAACGTCGACAGCCTTCTAGCCAAGCACGCCAGCCAGTCTCCGTCCTTGATTCATTACCTAAGAAGCAGGCCATGACTGAAGGGGGGGTAGGTGCGGGGAGTACGAGTAGGCACATGGAGAACTCTATTCACACAAAAGTTAAAATTTCATCCGGAATCAGTACTCGTAGGCCGCCGAGCGCGGTAGCCAAGATAGGCAGCTGCTGAAGGCGGCATGCAGTAAGTATAATATAAGAAGGGCTCAGATGCTTAGTCAAACAGGCCAAGCATAGAACTTGGCACTCGTCTCCTGCAAATAGTAAGCTCGAAGTGGAAGGAGCAGATTAATGTGAGAAGGAGCTTTGGTCGTTGTCCCGCATCTTTTCAGCCCTCGCATATCTGTGAATTATGCGACGAGAGTACAATGCCGCCCACCCACCTGTCCATGAAGTTGATGCCGGCGATGTCCGAGAGCACACATAAACGATTTTGCGTTTCGAACGCGCCACTGGATTACCTGCAAACTCTGCAACTTTTGGCTGCTGATCTAAGAGTTGATAGGATAACATGGCAGCGATCGATTTATCAAATATGTCATCGGTGTCCAGATACGCACCAATGCCACCCTTAGTGCCATGCAGAGAGCCCATCTCGTTCATGTGGCCATCTTTTGACAGCAGAAAA
The DNA here is from genome assembly GCA_000806385.1 of Leptographium procerum. Taxonomy (NCBI): domain Eukaryota; kingdom Fungi; phylum Ascomycota; class Sordariomycetes; order Ophiostomatales; family Ophiostomataceae; genus Leptographium; species Leptographium procerum. Next base: position 12,355 of record JRUC01000552.1, read on the forward strand.
TAAAGAAAGGAAAGTCAAAAGTCAATATGGGCTGACGAAAATTAACGGAGTCCCATAAATTGCGACGCACAGACAACAATAGCAAAAAACTCTGCGAGCACCCCATTACCTTCCCCAAAAAAAACGAGTAGATGCGACGACTACTAGTTGCCAATATACTGCTGAATTTATGTTGGTCTGAACCTGACATGGAATGTCTATTTAAGAAGTATATACATGACAAACATTCATCTGAGACAGTACTTAGCACCTGATGACCTCTCTTCGTTGTCCGCATACCGAAAAGTCAAGCATGGCCATGTGCCATTTTACAAACCCAAAAGTAATTCCGATTCAAACTTGACGGCGTGGATTGGAGGTGGCATCTTGTGGCTTACATTGAAACGGGAGAAAGCTTCCGTAGCGGGGAGCATGCTGTCACGTATAGACATTAATACGAGAGCCACAATCTCACCACGCCAGTGGCGTAATAATGCAGACGCAGTACGGCCAGCCAAATTGGCTAAATATTTGAATATGGGTAGATACAAGGGGGACAGAAATACCCAAGAGCTCGCTTCATGTTTAAATGGACCATCAAATGGATGTTCGGATGACGGAGGTTCACTTTGGCGAGTCTTTCAAAATACGGTTGGTTCTCACTTTTCGCTACTCATACAGCAGTCGAGGTAGGGTTTAGCTCATCGGCATCAGGGAGCTTGCACGCTATAATGTGGGGTTAGAGCACAAAAGGGCGGGGAGACTCCGCACTTCTAAAAGCCCCTTATTGCGACAACTCGTTTGCTATGAGCCCTAAAGTATCATGTAGCTAAGCAAGATGGGATTGGGCAGACTACTTCTTTGAATGTGAAACGCTGATTTTACCATAATAGCGTTGCGAAGTGTTCACCGATATTTTGCATCGCCCGGGTCAAATATGAACTTGCGAACGTATCATTTCGTAAAGCCCTGAAAACATGTGGACATAACTAATGGCAGACATGTCGGCTGAAAGGCAAAGCAAGACCCTATTTTTACTGAATCTGCTATCTTTACGCTCCCATCTAGTGCTCCTAATTGATACTCTCACTCAGCTTTGCATGATGCAGTCCTTCCCTAATCAATATTCTGCTCGCTCTTTTGCCTACTCTGGAAACGGTATGCCATAAGGCTTTTGTAATTCCACTAAGCTCAAGACTAGAAACCTTGAATAATCGGGTATGGCTGTATATAAGGCCGCGGAGGTGGTATAAAGCGATATTCCCAGGGTGGCTGCCGATTGTACTGACGTTGCTATGGCTGCCCTCGGCCATGCCACCAAGGCTGTTGCCCCTTCCACTCTCCCAATACTCGTTGTTGATGTTTCCAACGAAGTGACTGCCGTTTCTTGGAAAGTTCGGCATAGTGAGGGACTGTTGATTTCAGAAACTCAATGTGTTCCTCGATCCGCTGCTGGTTTTCAGCATCAAGCCGCTGGAGGGAAACACGTTCACGAGACATTATCTGTTGTTGTAATAGTGGTTGAAAGCCAGAAATGTTTGTAGGATTCGTGTGACAGTTACACGCCCCTTCGCTCTCGTGCGTATTTAGCCCTTGTGTCGCTGGTGGCCAGGGCTCCGTGAATAATTTTGTGGGCCTAGCAGTCAGGACACTGTTGTAAGGCCGTTGGCAAGAGACCATCGGCTGAGCTAAACGTGCTTCACATGGACAAAGCTGCATGAAGGGTTTTGATTGTGAGGAGAAGTCACTTGGTAGCGCCCACGAATAACAAGCCCCTTCTGTAAGTTGAGTGTGCCAATCGAGTGAGGTGGGATTACTGCCTGAACGAATTGGTAGGCTCACATTCGAATTAGGTCGCAAATCACTTGAGCCGCTCGAGACGAACTCGGATGCAGTGGGGTCGAGGTGACGGGAAGTCCGAATGTTTCTGAAGGGCTTGTATCTACTGGTGCCATTTTCGGCGCTGGACGCAGTTGTCGAGTTCAGTGCATTGTGGGATGGCCCTCGTTGTGGCTCTCTCGAGCAGGGGCGGCCCTTCCGGCCCTGCCATAGTTCCTCTCCAGAGCACGGAGACGAGACTGGTAGTTGAAAAGATTCAGTATCTTGTTCATGCTCCTGATCCTGACTTTGGCCGGACAACCGCATCTGTAGCCTTCGGACAACAGTATCAAAGCGCCGTCGATATTCGCTAGATGATTCTTCGGCTGAAGTTGAGTTTCCATAATTTAGATGTGTATCATCTTCCACATATCCCTTTTCGCGGTCTTCGAAATACCGCTTCTGTGGCAGACAAATATCAAACTCCTCATGGCCTGTCGTGCCCATGGCTTGAACATGCGGGCTAGATATTTGCCCCGTATTTACGTATTTGATCGCGGCCAACTTCCCAAGGGGAACATGCCTGGCTTTGCTTAGAGCAATGGCTTCCAGCTCACTATGGGTAAGAGGGGTGATAGAAAACAAAATGTTGTTTGTTTTTCCAGGACAAATGATTTCCTTGGTACTATTGATCATACCGATGAACTCGCCATTTCCTTCTGCCTCATGGATCTGGAGAGAGTGTCTATGAGTTTCCGGACAAGTCCCTATTGACTCGACATCGTTACTCCACTTGATTTCTGTTCCGCAAATAGAGACGTTTGCTCCTGGTTCGCCATCGTCGGCTTGAGCGGTAATGGTCGAACGGACCCTCCTATCACTGTCTTGATCGCTTTCCTCAGGCCATATACAAGACTCAAAGGAGCATGATGAAGCATTCGCCAATGGTGCTTGAGAATATTCTGATTGTTCATCTGTCTGGTTCGAAGCTCGCCAGTTGTCCACTCTAAAAATCTCGTCTAGGCGTTTATTTTGTCTTTTAAGAGGTTGGACGTCCTGGAAATGTGTGACTCTACCAGCCCAGAGACCCCTGCGACCAGAAGTAGATCTCCTTTTGGATTGTAGACGAGTATCTGAAGGAGGAGGGCATGTGGTATTGCTACCCTCACTTCCTGTAGCTATTTTCGTAGACATAGGTTCAACTGAGTATTTTCACATGGTTAATTTATCATTGCGATAGTTATACTGTAACCACCACTTCGTTAGGACATACTGTTTTGGAGGCGCAATTGATGTGTAGAATATCGTAATAACGCTTGGTTCATGGCCTCGTAGTGAGATACACCTTGCGTATTAATTGACACGGTCATACAAAACCCTAATCGTCAATTTAGGTGGCCAGATAACGAAAGGGCTATTGGAATCGCTAACGGTTCGCTGATGTGAGCTGCGCTCTCTGGTGATAAGCCTCAATAGGAGACAAATGGACTGACTGCTCAAATCATAAAAATGGGGTTTATATAAAAACAGTAGCTCGAAATTGGACGCTGTAGAGCTGATCAAAGAGAGTCAGAATATTATCCAACCGCTTGAGCAAACAATAGAAACTGACAGCGTCAGGACAAACACGGGAAATGGAGCAGCTTGCGTGTCACTCTCACCTCGGCGCAGAAACCACTTCTGTAGATCTATCAGTGCTTGCCAGAAGAGACTACGTTGGGCAAGCACGGCCTAAGAGCAAGAATTCCTAGAAAGGAAAGGGCCGGCATGAGACTATGGCACTGCTACAGGTTTTAAAGACACCCGTCGAGAAAGTCAAAATATTTGAATAGATGTTACAGCGTACATTGAGAAAAGAAAAAGAAACCAATATATGTACAGCTAGCAGCTGGCATTACCAAACACGCACATATCCACTCTTCTCCTGCCTGGCTTACACGGCCTGCGCGCTTTGCCCTGACATGAAGCCACTAAATGCTCTCTGTAAAAGCTGTCAGTAATTTGTGCCAGTAGGCGGATAGAGAATTAATGCTTCTTACCGGATTTCTGGTTTGAATGTAAACAGTCCCAGGACCGGTGAATTTACAGATCAGACCCTCGTTTGAGGCCAGACCTGACATGATGCCGCCTGAAGCCACACGCTCGAGCACGTATTTGGTGTTCCATGCCACCAGGTGGCCGTTGTCAACGATGTATTTCTCGCCGTCAACCAGCTGTTCGTGTTGTCAGAGAGCGGATCCCAGAATTGACACACACCGACACGCAAGCTTGTTTGTGGCACTCACATCTTTTTTAATGATGGCTCCGAAGCTTGAGATCCACAACAGGCCAACACCACTGATCTTGTACACCCACAAGCCCTCGCCGCTGAACATGGCTTTTCCGAGGCCCTGGCGCTTGTAGTCCTTCGTGACGCCCTGCGTGCAGGCCAGGAAGCCATCATGGCCGACAGACCAAGCATTGTTGCCGTTGAGACGGATGCTGGTGATATCGCCTAGCATGGGCGGGGCCAGAAGGAGCTCTCCCGGACCAGTGTATGTGGACGAGCCCATCTCGGCACCGGCTACGAGCTTCTTCATGCTGAATTTGAACGCGCCCTTGAGCATGATAGACGGGGACATGGCGATCATGACGCCGGGCTTGGCCATAAGAGGGCATCCGATGGCCAACTGAATCGTCAGAATGGTGTTGCAGTCACGGTGGCTGATGCGATAGCTTCCGCCGTTAAAGGTTCCGACGTCGTCGACGACGGCCGCTGCACCGAGAAAAAGACCAGCGGCGGGCGCGCCGGCCATCTGGCCTATGGCACCGCTGGCATCAACCAGACTGCCATTCTCGCCCCGGTCAACTGGGCTGTCTGAGGCAAAGGAGCTCTTCTCAGGCAGGTAACCTGCATCCGGAAGGGCGGCGGCGCGTGCTGGCGGAGGAGAAAACTGTGCTGCGGCAGGCACACCCTGCGAAGCCTGCGAGGCTGTGCGACTGTGAATGGGAAGGGCGGCTTGCTGAGCAGCTTGCGCCTGCTGCAGCGGCACTGGCTGCTGCAACTGTGGAGGTGGAGGGGAGAAGGTACGTTGCTGCTGCTGCTGTTGTTGCTGTGGCTGTTGCTGCTGTGGGGGGGG
>JRUC01000553.1:0-17241 GCA_000806385.1 Leptographium procerum
GGGGAGAGCACCGGCGGCATCGATGAGCCGTGCAAAAAATGCCTCTTATCTTCTTCGTTGAGGCTGTGCATGCGGCTTCCTGGCCCGGTTTCTCGTCTCCCTGGTAGGTAGCTGCTTTCTTCGCTCTCTCTGCTAGAAACTCTCCCGTTGCTCTCGTCCCGCTCGCGTTTGTAGTGGCCATCTCGCCTGTCTCCCTCGTATTCCTGTCCTTGGTGCTGGCGCTTTTTGCGTGATCCGTTTTCGTACTGCTCGTCCCGGCCGTCGTTGTCGTCGTTGTCGTCGTTGTCATCGTTGTCATCATTGTCACCGCGGCGGCGGCGGGGCTCCCTGATGGTCAGCGACCGCACTTCGGGCTTGTGCAAGGCGGCTACCGTGACGACGCTGACGACGGGCAGAAGCTTGGCCGGGGTGTTCGGCACCAGCAGGCCGTGGCCCGAGGACAGGTCGTTGCGGATCACCAGCACGTAGCGGCTGTAGAACACCTCATCGCGGCCTAGCGGGTACAGGCTCTTGCGCAGGCTGAGCGACAGCGAGCTGCGGTAGCAGAGGGCCTCCTCCTGGGCCATGGCGCCGTTGAGCCAGCCGCCGCCGGGGCTGTGGCGGTTGGCAAAGTTGACAACGAGGGGTGGCGACACAGATGGCGGCAACGCAAACGACAGAGACGGCAGAGACGGCACGGCGGACTTGTGCACCATCGCTATGGCCACGTTGAGCGTGTCGTCATCCACGACCCGGACTGTGGCCGGCCGCGCGAAAGCCGGGCAGCGGTCGGGGTGCAGACGCGGGAGGATGTCGACCGAGAGCCGCTCCGCGTCATGGGCGTCGTCCTGCTTCTGGCCGTCCAGCTGACGCAGCACGTCCGTCAGCACGTTCAAAGTCTCCTGTGCGGTCGCGCGAAGCCGGTCGCGCTGGCCGGCCGGGTAGTTGGCTGGCGGCACAGCATTGCGGAACACGGCCACCGAACTTCGGCTGAGGTGTGAAAACCCTGAACGTGGGGCCGCGGCCGAGGCTGAGGTCGAGGCCGAGGTTGACGCAGAGCTCGGGGCGGAGGAAGAGAATGAGAAGAAGGAGAAGGCATGTGCACGCCCTAGCTGCGACGAGGCGCTGCGGTCGGACGCGAGATCTTGTCGGCGCGCTGGAAACAAATTCAGCTTGCCATCTCGCCGGAAGCCTCGCTGTAGCTCTGCCTTGGGCTCTGATCCCTGTTCTTCGGACGGCATCGCATTTGTGAATACTGCTTATTCTGATTCCTTTGTCTTGTCCTGTTCTCACAAAGATGAAATATGCAGGTGTTGTGAGAATGCGCTGGGATGTAGCGCTAAATGGACGAAGCAAGGCTGGATGTCGTGCGGTCTGCGGGTAAGCTTTCTTTTTCCCTTTACATTTTGAGCCTCTCGTGCCGTTTTTTTCGGCTCTGTTAGGGTGCTGCAAGGATCAACTGATCTGCAGCCAGTAGCGCTCTGTCAGCCTTATTTTTTCCCCAGGCGGTCTCGCCTGCGATCGCTTGCATTTAGGCAATCCTCCCAGCTAAATCATTAGGCTGTTAGTCTGGTCATAAGCTGACTAGATGGCATCCACACCGGCGATTTTCTTCTTTGGATGTGGCGGCCTGTGAGCCAGTCGTTCAAATATCGAGGCGGCCCGGCACATTAGAGCGTCCCCGTGCACACCGTTTGCGACACTGTAAGGCTGTGTACAACTACTCGTACCAGTAGTCAGTGGATGTGGTCTCTTAGCAAAACAATAAGCAACTCCCCACCTACCGCCCTACGTGATCACTGCAAGAGGAGGTTCGGAGACGTATCTGTGGGGTGTGTTATTATTATGGAGAAGATATTATGGAGGACGGTGAAATATCTTGGGGCAGATGCCGAGCACGTGTTGTCATTATTCGTATTATCACGTGCGTTGAGTCATCAAATGTATCGTATGTGCTACATGTTCGGGTTGTCGCCGACTGCTCGTAGGTGTTCCCGCTGGCAAGGCGACGTTGCTATTTATTTTTATGGCGGGGAGGCCTAGAAAGCTCAAAGGCCCTTCCGATTGACCACAGGTCTGTCGAGGAAGTTGGGACGGTTAACAAAGAGGCCGAAGGAGCCGCTGAAGGGACGGGCTTTCATCGACTCGCTCGTCGACTTACTTGTCGAGCTACTACCCTATGAGTAACCTTGGTTCTACACCTATGCACATAGTATACGAGTACTCGTCGAGTCTAATCACTCCTGCGTCGTACTTCCTGCCTCTATACGAGTAGGTGCCTCATCGAGATGAAATAACCCTCAGACCCACCCAATAGACTTCCTGACCCGTTTTCTGATCCGCCTTCCCAGCCCCTTTGTGTCAAGCTTAGATTCTTTTGGCTAGTAGAACAAGAGTTTTAGCTGTGCGATTGGCTTCATCGTGGCAGCCGTTGAAGAAGTCTTTGGGTCCGTCTGGTCCTTGATCGTGAACTGTTTATTATGTATATGACATATACGGTTGGCTGTTCCCCTTTATTTCACCGTCTTCGACTACGGGAAAAGACAGGTTCGACTTAGCAGCAAGTCTGGCAGCACGTTTTGGACTGAAATGGTTCCTTCTGTATTGTTTTGTTTTTCATGCCCGATGCCTTTACCATTTGCCCCAATAGCCCCCAAACAAGCAAAAGAAGTTCTAATACTATTATATGCTATAGTTTTTTTGCATAAAGCCCCCTGGCAGTCCCCTGATGAGCGCGATAAACTTACATCGTCTATCCTCTTCTCCTGAACTTTTTGACGTGTGCGCACTGGGGCGTTGCTTTATGCATTGTTGAGCTGCCCACCCCCTTCCTACAGCACTGAGCACCAAACTACCCTTTATGGTTCAGCCAAGCCCAGAAGAGGACAACCATCCACGCGACGCGCCAGGCTGTCGTCCAGAACTCGCGGCCGGCCATGCGCAGAAGCCCTCGGGTCGATCGGCCATCGCCAGCTCCCAGGCCACCGCCACGCCGCCGTCTTTGGCTGCCGCCATCGCCACCATTCAGTCCCTGGTACATGATGCCAAAGCCGGCCTGCCGCCACCGGCCACGCCCACTGCCACGCAGCCCTAGCACCCCCCAGACGAACCGTTTCAGGCTCGTCAGGACCGACCGGCTGACCCCCAACACGCGCCGCCGCCGAGACGCTGGCTGCCACCGGTTGCCGCCGCCAAATGAATACGCGTCTCTGCCGTCGCTTCCATGGTAATAGTCGTCGTTGGCAAAGTTGTCGTATGTGTCGTCATCATTATACGAGTCGTCCTCGTCCCGGATGATCTGGATCTTGGGCCCGTAGCCCAGAGACGCCGACGCCTTGGACGACCGACGCGGACGACCGCTGCGGTTCTTATGGCGGTGTTGGTGCTGGCTCTGGTTCCGGGTCTGACTCTGGCTTTGATACGGCGGCTGGAGGCCGGTGTCGCCTGGCCGTTCGCTGCCAAAACGTCCATTCGCCTGATTCCGGCCCCGCGAGTACGTGGCCGCTGCTGACTGCAGCGCGAAAAATCCAGACGAGCCGCTCGCGCCTCCCTTTTCGTTTCCAGAGGCGTCTGCAGAATCGTCCTCATTGCTACCGCTTGCTGCTGCTGCTGCTGCTGCACCACCGCCGCCGCTGCCGCCACTGCTGCCAACACGTCCGTACTCGTCGTCCTCCACCTTGGCCTTGCTGAACATGGGCAGCAGAGATGGCGAGCGCGACGACGAGCGCAGAGCTCCACCACGACCACCACTACCACCACTAGCCGATAGTGGCCGCTCGTGGGGGTCGAGCGCAAACGGCTGCCAGCCCAGGATGGGCACGAGCACGGCACGCGCGGCCAGCAGCACCAGTGACACGACGATCATGCCGGCGTAGCGCGCAAAAGTGCCCAACTGATTTGGCAGCAGACACATGTGAATCTGCACGGTGTTGCCTGTGGTGGTGGGTGCATTCGCGTCCGTCTTAGCGGCGCTTGCCGCCAGCGGCCGGCCGTCGCCGTCGATCGGGTTGTAGAGGCTGAGCATGAGGAAGCCGGGTGTGGGAATGCCCATGCCCATGCTGAAAGATTTGACGGTGATCTCGTGGACGTGGTCCTGCTGCTCGTCGTGCACGACCTCGCAGTAGTCGTGGTCGTCGCCCGAGAAAGCGTGCACGACGTTGCCGATGCTCTTGACCAGCTTGATCGAGTCGGCCTCGCTCAGCACGTTCTGGTACTGGTAGCCGCGCGTCACGGATATGGCATTGCGGTGGTCCGGGAAGACGGGCTTGACATTGCCGTCGGCATCGACGTCTTCAGACGAAGGCTTGGACGGCGGCCAGTGCTCGCGGAGTGGCCCGCAAGGCGTCCCTGGTGGGCGGTACAGCGGCACATGCGTGAGCAGGACCGTCGGCAGGTCGGCTGGCGGCTGCGGTTGCGCCGAGCCCTCACCTGTGCTGCTGCCGCTGCTGCCAATCGCACGCCGGATGCCGTCGACGTCGAACTGCGCCTGGTCCAGGTCCTCGACCTTGTGGGGGAAAGATATCTCTTCCATGGCACCGCGCTGGTGGCGGAGCTCTCGAGCGACGGCCTTCTGCTTGGTCCAGGCCACGCCGTCCAGAAACTGCTGGGCCGGGCCGTAGATGGGCTGTATATCGGGCTGGCTGGCACGGTCGGACGTATCGGCACTGAGCGACACCGTGTCAACCGAAACAAAGGTGTGGTTGCCGATCACATCGACCCGGTTGCCCTCGCCAAAGTAGCACTCGAAGCGGTTGCGCACCGATTGCTGCAGCTCAGATCCGAAACCCAGGTCGTGGTTGCCCGGAAGGCTGGCGATCAGCCGGCGGCCGCGCTGGCCGTTGCCGGCCGCAGAGCCGCCCAGGTTCCATGGGTCGAAGAAGATGTCCCCGAAGCGCGCATACTCGCGCAGCCAGTACTGGTCGTCGTACTTCTTGCGCCACGTCTTGGCCCAGGCCTTCTCGCCTTCTGGCCGGCTGCTCCACTCGGGTTCCTGAAACGTGCCTTGCCGTGGCTTCCACTCGCGCCCGCCGTCAAATAGATCGCCCAAGAAGAAGAGCGTGTCGGGGTGCAGCTGCTCCTGCAGCTCGCGGTACGATCGGCGCATGTAGTTGTCGAGAATCGTCATCGTCAGCGAGTTCAGCGGCCAGGGTCGGCCGGGGTACGAGTGAGCGTCCATGATCTGCGGGTCGGCCACAAAGATGAGGTGATGGGGGGTTGCTCCTTGAGGCTAGATGCAGCAGCAGCATTTGTTAGCAATACTCATTTTGACATGTGACCGCCCTTCTCTCCCTTTGTTCTCCTCACATCCTCTCCTCCTTCTCTTTCTCCTCTTCCTTTCACTCTGTCCCTCCCCCTCTCCCTCCCACTCTTCCCCTCTCCCCACAACTCACCCATTTCTCCCAGTTGTCCCAGTCGCAATGGGCCACCTTGGCGTGGAAGATCCACCGCTCACCCCAGAGCAGCACCACGATCCAGAGGCCCACAAGCAGGTGCGGCACACTGAACAGCCGACGCCGCGTCAGGTTGCCCCGCAAACGCCACCAGATGGCTTGGGTAAGTATGATGGGTAGCGGCAGCCGCTGTTGTCGGCCACGGCCGCCGGCGGCCCCAACCATGTCGGCTATTTTGTCCGCAGCCTCAGCGGCTTTGCGCTGGACGAATTTGTACAGGAGGCGGATTGTGTTGGCAGACAGAGCGCCAAAGTCGTCCGGGTCGGAGTGAAAGGCAGTTGTGTGTCTGTCGCGGTAGGTGGAGGACCGAGGTGCTGCTGTCGTTAGTCTAGATTTCGTCAGGGTTGTGAGGCCGTTGTTATAAGGCGACGTCATGCCGGACAGCAGCCATGCCGTTGCTTCTTCGAGTGGCTGGAAGCAAAGAACGACCGCTAGAAACAGGAAGAAAAATAAAACAAAAAGTAAAAATAAAGAACGAGGTCAAGACCTATGTGTGTGAGCGTATGAGCATGCGCGAGGGGCCGACAGAAGAGCGTCAATGCGATGGCCCTCCAGAGAGTGTTGGCCTGGTTGAGTGTCGAGCAAAAACACTATTTCGATTTGTTAATATTAATAGGGGAAAGCTTGGGGCGCGAAAATAGGTGGAGCCAACGGTCGGCAGTACAGTTGGCCAAGATTTCGATGCCTAGGCGCGTCGGATTTAGACCGTTTGTCAGCGAAGCCCCCCAGAAGCCCCTGTGGCTGGGGTCAAGTTAGCGCCATATGTATTATCTTATCACTCTTTTGTGTCCGTGCTCAAACCTATTCTAAAGACAAGCATGAGGTTGATCTATTTTGGTTGTATGTAAGGCCACTTTATTACGGGGTAATCCGTACTGCATACGCAGTCGATAAGCTGCTGTGCATTATGAGTACAGCTGCAACACCAGCAGGTAATCCAGGATTAGCATGGAGCACAGAAACCGGGCCGATCCGGCAGAAACTAAGGATGAACTATGCAAGTGCAAAGCAAGGAGTGCAGGAACATCGTGGTTGCAAGAGTAGGAGGGCGGCCATGAACTTCGGAGGTCGTGTAGTCACGTGATCGTCATGCCTAGACAGCTGTCTGTCTGCAAGAAACCTTTACAGTACTCTGTACAAATCGTCTTACTCTACATAGGACGTATTGGTCCAATAGGACTCAAGCGTCTTTTGTCTTTTATTACCAGTCTGCTGCCCCTCGCTACCTCACGATGTCTGCCCCGCTCAGGGCTCATAAGCATGACTTTCAGCCTTGCGGCTGAGCTGCGAGCTTCTCCTCTTCGAAGTCTCTTTCCCCTCAGTTTCGTCAAATATATCGATCAAGAAGACATGAACACCGCAGGTGCGCTCGCTAGGCCGAGCTCCAGCCGGCAGCCAGCAAATCCTACGGTTGTCAATGCTGCCGGAGACGTGAATGCCAGCGGAAATGCGTCTGTCCATGTTGGCAATATCTATTACGGAAGCAGCCACGATGAGGAATGGCTGCGAATTTTGAATTGGATCTCTCCTATACCATATGGGAAGCACCACAACACTGTTAAGGAGGCACGAACCGATAATACGTGCGAATGGCTGTTGCAGGATGACAAGTTCCGCGAATGGATCGACAGCAGCTCGTCGTCGGTTCTGTGGCTCCAGGGCTCTCGTGGGTCACCACTTTCTCCCCCTTTGAATGCTTCTGCTTGTGCTTCAGCTAATTCCTCCGTAGCCGGTGCCGGCAAGACTTTTCTCGCCTCCAAGGTCATCGATCATGTCCAGGACCAACTGCCGTATTCAGCATCTCGCGAGGGCTTCGCTTTCTTCTACTGCAACAAGAACGAAGATGAGCGTCGCGACCCTCTCTCCGTCATCCGGAGCTATATACGGCAGCTGGCCTCGGGCACGAATGATTCTGACAGCATACAGCAAGAGCTTCGGGACCTCCACAAGACAATGAGATGGGGCGGATCGGATCTTGGCTTCTCAGTCTGCAAAGAGCAGTTGCTCAAATTGGCGAATTTCTATCCAAAGACCATCCTCGTACTAGATGCGCTCGATGAATGCGAGTCGGCGACGCGGGACCGGCTATTCAAAACATTTGATTTCTTACAGTCACAATCGAAGAATCTCAAGCTTTTCATCTCGAGTCGGCCTGATCGGGACATTCGTGACAAATTCCTCAGCAAGCCCAACATTGAGATCCGGGCAAGACTCAACGAAGCAGATATTCAAAAGTTTGTCTACAGCGAGATTGCTAAGCATGGGAGCTGGGAGGAGATGCCGACGTCGCTCAAGGACGACATCGTCCGAGTGCTCTTAAAGAAGAGCGATGTAATGTAAGCCAGCAAATGATCAAGCAACAATACAGGACTGCGCTAATATGGACATGCGCGCAGGTTTCAGTGGGCATACCTGCAGGTGAAACAGCTCCTAGACCTTGAATCACCAGAGGCCATCAGAGACCGTCTTGGGAAGCTCCCGGCAGGCTTGAAAAAGGCTTACGATGAGATCTATGACGACATCGCAGCCCGGCATGCCTTCGATCGAGCTCTTGCAAACCGAGCATTTATGTGGGTAATGTGTGCACGGCGTCCCTTGCACAGTGAAGAGTTGCTGCAAGCAGTCCGGATCAACCCCGAGGACCCGGCAAACGGCGATGGAGATAGTATTTGGGTCTCGAGATCCAAGCTGCTGCACCTCTGCAGAAACCTGCTTGTCTTTGATTCCAAGCTAAGAGTGTGGAGGTTCTCCCATCTCTCGGTGGCGGAATACTTTGCAGACCATCACTGGCAGCTTTGGCAAGCAAGCTGTTTCGCAGCCAAGGTCTGTCTAGGGTTTCTCATCAATCCAAGGCATCAAGCAGAGTGGCATACAGAGCTCCCGGGTAACGCAGGCGAACAAAGAGATAGCATGGATCTTCCCAGCGAGGAGTTCTCGCTCCACTCCTATGTCCTCATTCATTGGATCGCCCACACACAAGCCCAAAACGGGCATGAGGTTGACCACAAACTAGCCGGCTTACTCAAGGCCTTTCTCGGTTCCCCGATGGGGAGCAGCCCGCAATATGTACGCTGGCATCAGCAGGCTCCCTATAAGGCATCCTGGTTGAATGGTGCGCCATTCAGCCGAAGAATTCTCGATGACATCTCCCCACGGAATGTTCCAGTTCTGGCAATGTGCAGATTTTCGCTTTATACTCCTTTGGCTGACTGGTGGAACACTGCGGACGTCCTTATCGACTACAAAAATGACAACGGCGACAGCCTCTTGATGCTCGCTGCCAAGGCAGGCTGTAGGCCTATCTGCGAAGTGCTTTTAAGCCGGGGGGTGGACCCCAACGAGCTGGGAAGCGGCTCCTATTGCAGTGCCCTAGAGGCGGCACTATACGGCGAAAGTTGCGAGGTCATTGAGCTGCTCATCCAGCACGGCGCAGATGTCAACCAGCATCTGCAAACGGGCGACTACGGCAACGTCTTAGCTGTGGCGGTAGCGGAGGGCAGCCTCGAGATGGTCGAGCTGCTCCTCGAGCACGGCGCAGATGTCAACCAGCAGTTGCAGACGGGACACCATGGCAGCGTTTTATTTATGGCGGTAGTGAGGCGCAACCTCGAGATGGTTGAGTTGCTCCTTAAGCACGGCGCAGATGTCAACAAGGAGCTGCGGACGAGCAACTATAGCAGCGCCTTAAGTGCGGCAATTAGGGAGGGCAGCCTCGAAATAATCGAGCTGCTCCTTAAGCACGGCGCAGATGTTAACCAACAGCTGCAGGAAGCGTTGTTTGGTTCCGCCCTGGCTGCTGCGGCCTGTGGGGGCCGTAAGGAGATCACAAAGGCGCTGCTAGATGCCGGGGCACAGGTGGATCTTGTGCTGCAGCACGGGAGATACCGCACCGCCTTGGATGCGGCATTGAGCCCGCCACAGTGGGAAGATGCGAAGCTTAGCAAGGCTAAGGCCGATGTTGTAAAGCTGCTGCGTGACCACAGAAGAAGCAGCGGGCCGCCATGTGCCAGTTAACAGTTGGACTCTATTCACTGCATTTGCCTTCAACGTAAAGCTCGCTGATGGTAAGATATGTATAAGTGGGACTGAAAAGTATCCCGCCTTTAGCATAAAATTAGGCCGTGTTTCACCACGGCTTCGGGCTCGGTTGAGTGGCGGGAAAGTTTTGCGGAGCGGATGGCGAAAAAATACGGGCAACAGCTCAGTGGCTGTCGCCTTAGGCTGTAGCCATAACAGTTCGTAAATCGTATTCTATATCCTGCCCAACTTCCTCTTCCACTTTAGCCTGGTGTCGAGTACTTTCTCGCCAGTGCTCTTCCTCGTAATGATCTGCTTGCTGACTGTCCCAATATTAAGCACACAAAACTTTGCCACAGCGTTTAAAATGGGTATGTATGTTTTACATATATTGAATTAACTCCGTGGACTGAGATAAGATAGTAAGTCCTCGGCTCGGCTTATGTACGACGCGTGATTTTGGCGATTGCATCATCCTTTATTTCTAGTACTGCCCGTCGCTCCTGCATTCATTTTGCTTGCCGCCTAAATATTAGGCCGTTTTCGTTTTCGTTATCGTTGTTATCGTTTGCGGTTTTCTCTATCCTCAATCAAAACACATTTACCTGGCAAACACAACTTTTCAAAAACAAACGTCCAATCTCCCGGCTGCTGCTGCCCGACGATACAGTCGCACCATCTGAGCCTCCGCAAAGCTTGGAGAAGAGGGCATTGCGCCCTTCAACTCCCAATCGCCCTCCATCGGACTGTCCAGTTGTTATCCGTCGACAATTCGATCACAATTCGATCACAATGAAGGGCTGGGCAAAAACGACGCGAATATGCGTCATGATGGCGCTCGACACGGTGTTCCTGGCGATTGAACTTGGCGTCGGTTATTACGTGTCCAGTCTCGCATTGATTGCCGACGGCTTCCATATGGTACGCAATCTATAATGCCTGAAGACGTCGAGAATCGTCTGCATATGCCTATGGCTTTTATCTGCCGACCACTGCTGACATTTGCTGCTGCTGTCTTCTCTCTTCTAGCTCAACGACATCATTTCTCTTGCTGTCGGGCTCTGGGCTGTGAACCTTGCTCGCAAAGAATCCAACGACCGGTTCTCTTACGGCGTTTGTCTCTCCCCCCTATTCCTCTTACCTGTGACTTTCAATCTCGCATCTGACCGGTGTGTCTTGCTGTTTTCTAGTGGCTGCGTGCCGAAATTCTCGGTGCCTTCTTCAATGCGACCTTCTTGATCGGTCTTTGTGTCACGATTGTGTTAGAAGCGATCCAGCGCTTCTTCGAGCCGCCTAATATCAGCAACCCAGAGATCGTTCTAGTCGTTGGTTTCTGCGGACTTGTCTCGAATCTGGTCGGCTTCTGGGTTCTCGGTGGCCATGGTCACTCACATGGTGGTGCTGATGAGGAGGCCGGCCATGATCATGCGCACGACGACCACAGCGGCAGTGAGCACGTCCACGCTCACGATCACAGCCACGACCACGGCCACGCTCACGCAGATTCTGCTGTAGAGGACAGCGTAGACGACTTTGACGACCCAGACCACTGCCGCGACGAGGACGATGACGAGGAGCTGGCTGTCGAGGCTACCCGCACAGACGGCCCCATTGCCATTGCCGACAGGCCTGCGCAGAACGCCGAAGGACCGCGCCACGTCTCCTTCATTCCGTTTGAGAGTCGGGGCGGCGTCGCAGCCCGATCGGCCAGCCGCGGTTCTGCGCATTCCAGAGGCGCTTCTACAGCACGCCGGCGTGCCAGCAGCGGCCGGAGGGTGCCGACAACCATCGAGGACATCAGCATCCACCCTGCCAGCTTCCGCCAGGATCTGCAGGAGATGATTACGGCTCGCCAGACCCGCGAAGTGGAGGACGAAACGGACTCGGATTCCGCAGGCGATAACTCACCGGCAGAGGGCACAGTCGCCGGAGCCGCAGCTGCCAGCGCCACGGAGCGGACGCCGCTGCTCGGCAAGCCGTCACAGCTTAACGGAGCTTCTGACAGCACGAAACTGAACCGTTCCAGTCCCAACGGACACGACGGCCATAACCATAGCCACAGCCACGACCACGACCACGGCCACAGCCACGATCACGACGGTGACGCACACGCACATTCACACGCACACGCACACGCACACCCGTACCAGCGGCCGCGGCGGGACTCACACGGCGGCCACCACCACAGCCTGCCAAAGGACCCGAGCAAGGCAGGCGGACATGGACACAGCCACGGCGACATGGGGATGAACGCCATGGTACTGCACGTGATCGGCGATGCGCTGGGCAACATTGGCGTCATCGTGACGGCGCTGATCATCTGGAAGACGACGTGGGCGTACCGGATGTACGCGGACCCAGCCGTGTCGCTGCTGATCACGGCCATCATCCTTCGCTCGGCCATCCCGCTGACTAAGGCGACGTCCAAGATCCTGCTGCAGGCGACGCCCGACCACATCGACATCAACGACATCCGTGAGGACATCCAGGACCTCGACGGCGTGCTAAGCTGCCACCACGTCCACGTCTGGCAGCTGTCTGACTCGCAGATCGTCGCCTCCATGCATGTCGAGGTCTCCTTCCCCATCTCTGAGTACGGCGGTGAAAAGTACATGAAGCTGGCCAGGCGCATTCGCAAGTGCCTCCACGGCTACGGCATCCACAGCGCCACCATCCAGCCCGAGTTCCGCCTCGAGCAAGATGCCGCCGGAAGCAGCGTCGCTACTGGCAGCGGCAGTGGAAATGGCAATGGAAATGAAAATGGAAATGGCTTCGGTACCGGGTCCAACGGCTCCCACTATGCTGGACAGCAGCGCGGCCGGCCATCCTATAGCCATGGAAAAGACGGCGAGGAGGGCACCAGTGCTGGCGCTGTTGCCGGTGCTGCTGATCTCGGTGACGACGGCGGCGGTGCCGGCGACGGCGTCTCTGTAGCCAAGCCGACTGTTGCGGCAGCCGCCTTGGCAGCCGCTGAGCCCAGCTGCCTGCTGGACTGCGTCGACGACTGCGTCGGCCTCGGCTGCTGCTCGCAGACGTCGCGGGCTGGCTCCCGCACCGGCTCTCCCCCAAACGGGAGCAGCCATCACAAGGACCATGACGGGCACTCCCACTGAGCTATCCGTCTGTATTCTTTCTCTCTTTTTTATTTATTTTATTTATTTTTACCCGCCTTTCTCCCTCATCCTAATTTCTTCGGCTGTAGTTTACATTATCTTGTTTTTGATACAACCTTCGACCCCCTTTTTATTTCATTTGTCCAGTTCTTCACTTTGTCCGTTTTTTTTTTTAGCTTACCACGGACCTGCTTTCTTTCGTTCGAGCCGGCACACATATATGCACCTCAAAACGTTAATGCTTATGCTTATCCCCCTGAGCTTTCGAGGAGTCAAAACCACCTTTCTTTTGTTTGTATGCGGAGAGCGATACCTGGGTTGGAGGAAATACGTGCACTACGGCACGAGACCAGCTTCACGCACTTGTGATCGAGGCTTGTACGATATGACTACATATACGGAATATTTGCTGCAGCTATTACGTTGGGACATACCGCCCATCATCGTTTGTCCTATGACCTGTCCGCTGCCTCGCTTTAGCCTGATTGAAGATTTTCTTAAGTAGCCCCCCAAAAGTATGTTTCAATATAACATGACTAGCACTGAAGCTTGCTCTCGTTTGGAAACTCTGGACTGCACAGAAGGGCAAGGTTGCTTCAAGACGAGGAAAAATTACTACTCTCTCTGGTGGTATCATATTGTGACCCCGCGTGTCCTTCAGCGAAGAGATTATAAACCCGGGCGCAACATGGAAGAAAAGACAACAATAGAAAAGGCTAGATCCGCGAAGTGGCCTCGAACAGAGCAGCCGTAGAAAGCAAATATGGGAATATCGGATAAAAAATACAAATTTCAACCTGGTCTCTGCACAAGCTGTACGGTGTAAGGCAGAGAATCAACGACGAATGGGCGAGGGCACAGGCCGGCTGCTGGGGCCGTTAGCTCCCTCCATATTGCCTGTAAGCTCGGCCACGCGTGCTTTGATCCTAGCAACGCGGGATTCGATCGCTGGGAGACTATTAGTACAACTGACTAGATATGACGTGGGATAGTAACAAGCAAGTACGTACTCTCTTCACCGCTCGTGTCATCATCGACGTCTGTGGTCTTGCTGTATGTCCTAGTCGGCGACACTTCCGTCTGGCGTTGTGCCGCCCGCTCGGCTGCGTTCTTTCGGATTTGTGCCCACCGGTCCAGCGCTGGTGGCAAGTCCGATTTGGTCGCCTCTTGAACCGGTGCAGGGGATGCGATCTTCGGCGACACGGGAGACCGCTCGCGGGCAATCGGCGGGGGGGCTGCATCTTCTTCGGTGTCAGAGTCTGCAGGGACAAAAGCTGGCTGGTCGAGAGGGCCCTGATCGAAGCGAGAAAACTCGGTATTCGCCTCGCGCGCCTCGGCTGTACCAACACGAGACAGTGAGCTGCCAGACGCGGCATCGGCAGGTCCAGAAAGTGGCGCCGGCTTTGACGACTCAACAAGAGGCTCTTTGCGCACAGGGGTTGCTGGCTCGGCAACTGCTACCGGTGCCGGCTTCGCCACTATAGGAACAGATGGCGTGGCAGTCACTGAAGAGGCTGGAACCTCGGCGGCTGCAACTGGAGTTGCGGCTGGTGTTGTTTGTGCTGCTGCTGCTGCTGGCCTAGTCACAGAGCTAGGGCTGGTAGTTTCTGCAGCGGCAGCTGCTAGCAACGCATTGACATCGACGCCTGCGTTTTCTGGAAGCTTGGACTGTCGGTTCTTACGGTTAAATAGCTTGCGGAAGCCCCCATTTGCGGAAGCGGACGTAGGAAGATCTGCGTTCTTTTCCTCCGTCTCCTTCTCCTTCTCTTTCTCTTTCTCTTTCTCCTTGCCGTCTTTGTGAAGTTTGTTGCCAATCCTCTTTCCATCGGGACTAGACTTGATGACCGGAACAGATTCTGGACTCTTGGGAGCTTCTTTTGTTGCGTTCTTAGGAGTATCCTTCGGTGGTACACGGGGCGACGTTGCCCCCGGAGCGCCAGGCGCCTCTGGGATGCGAGGGCTCACCGGAGCTGCTTTTGTCTTCTCCAGCAAATGGGCGACCCTTTCCTTCACAGGTGTGGATGGAAGAAGGTCAGGCAACTGAACAGCACTGGCCGCAGGTTTGGAAGAAAGCGTCGGGGATGTCAACGACTGCGGCAGCTGGGGAACCGGTTTTTCGGTTGTCTCAACGGCTGTTGGCTTCTTCTGGCCATTCGTCGGGGATTGTAAGCCGCTCAGATGAACGTTGGGCGATGACATCGATGCCTGGCCCCGGCCAGCATTAATGTTTCCGAGATATGCTTCTCGTATAGTCTCCTTGTCGTATTTGCTGGCCCACTTCAGTGCAGGAGATGCTTCAGAAGCAATCACGGGCTGAAGAGTGAAAACGCTATTCGTTTTTTCAGTAACTCGGCTTTCCGCACGCCCACGTCGCTCTGCCACCGTATCAGAGCCGATTCGTTCTCTTTCCTCAAGCTGTTGCCTCGCCTGGAGCTTTTGTGCTGCTGCTTGGATCTTCGCTTGTTGGTTGGCTGCGATGCTCGTTTTACTAGCACTGGCCGCGTCGCCTCCTGGCACCAGCAGGCCTTGTCCACGTCGCTTATCCAGAGATTGCTTGCCTACGGACTTGCTGCGGGAGACTCCCTTGTTTCGGCGGGTCCAGCTGAAAAAGCCTTTCTTCTCTGCAATATAGGCGCCCGCGTCAGGTTCCGCAGCGGCACCCTTCACAATCTCTTCCATGACCAGCCATCGACCCGTTCTGATGCTCGTCTCAATCACAGCGCATCGCCCAAATGCTGCCTTTCGCTCCGGTGTTTCCTCGGGCGCCAGGCTGCTCATCCAAACCCACCAGAAGGCGTCATCCAGTTCGAACCGACTAATGCTTGCAAGCTCGCCAGGCTCCAATGCACGCTCCGTTTCCAGCCTAGGCCGATGAGATTGCGAGCTCCGCTGCCGAATATTTGTATCAATTGGAGGCAAGACTTTGTCTGGAGGAAGTAGCATATTTGAAGGGCTGTTTGGACCGTCGTCCACAAAGCCAGAGGAAAGAAAGTCGGCCCACGAAGGAGTCGTTGGCCTGCCAAGCCCATTACCGCCAGAGGCTGGAGTCGTCCTCAAGCCCTGGTTTCTCTTGACTGCTAGGTTACCTCCCTCCTCTTCTTCCTCATCTTCCTCTAGGAGACTCCCGAAGCCAATGTCTTCAAAGCGCGACCACGATGCGTCTCGGAGACTAGTGGAGTGCTTGGAGCTCGACACGGCTTGTGTCTGGTTAGCTGCGGAGATCGCCTTAAGAACTCTGCGACATTCATCCGTCAAAGCTTGAACCGGGTCATCATAATCTGAAAATTCTCGAAGCGCACGGTCTTCGTCTCGGTACTCAAAATGGCTGCCCCGACGAAGCAGAGAGAAAGGAGTAGGGGACACGGCATCGACAATCATGACCACCTTGTGTGTGGATGACTGCAGCAACGTGGGTCTCTGGGGAGGGTATTCGGTTTCTTGTAGCAACTTCTGTAGAGACATTGGAAGTGTAGCAAAGCTTCCCAGTCCCCGGGTAGGCGAAAGAGACCGAAGGTAGGCAAAGAATAGATGACTGGTTGCATCGGCAGCCTTCAGCCACTCCTTGTAGCCCCCCTCAAATCCATTTTCGGTATCTTTGATTTCAAAGGCCCACCACGATGCCATGCGAGACAATTTCCTACCACCAAAACCATTTGCTTTTCCATGCGCAGCAATGGCAGACAGGAGGTCGAAAAGGTCGAAAATGATGCTTGACCGGGCCGCATTCTCGACGCTGAGCGGGATGAAGGTGTTGAACGAGTCAGGAGCTTCGTTTGAGTCTGCCCAGCAACAAAGACGTTAGCGCTGTGAGCTAATGGTCTGGGCACTTGCGAAGACCTATGGAATCATACCTTGTTCTCCGATTTTGAAAAGTTCGTAGGCATCCCAACCGACAACTCCTCCCTGCAACCGGCTCCAACACCACTTAATGACACCAGAAATGACCTGTATAGATAGAATGCGGTTGGTTAGATGTGAGACAAGTTTAATAGTGCGGGCCGTTCTCCCTAAGCGTACCATTGGCTCCGTCATGCGAAGCTCTTGTGAGAGGACTTCTCCATACACATTGGAGTCGAAGAAATGCCGGACAAACGTACGGACCGCACTAGGGTCTGACGTTGGCCGAAATGGAAGGAGAAGAAACGGGATATCGAGACCTATAAAGTTTGCGAGTCAGTTCACGGTTGCTCAACTAGAGGGACAGCTGACAATGAAGGCTCCGCGGTGTACCTCTTGCCTTGAGCTCTGCAGTACAAGCCTTCACAAGCTCCTTAATCTCTTCTGGCTCAACTGTCTTCCGGGTGTAGGCGTCATCCCACAGTGGCTTTGGTGGCAGCTTGCTGGCAAGGTCGTTCGCCAGACCATTCTTCTTAGACTTGGTCTTTGTGGGGCCGTCCTTGCCCTTCAGACGGGAAAATATACTGGGCATATTGGTTTCTTTCCGCCGACGGGGTACCCAAAATCGAGGAGCACAAGGATCGGATCTGGATGCGAAGCAGTTGCCGGCAAACAGCTAGCAGCTGCGAAGTAATTGGAGAGGAGGGCTGAAGCAAAAGTGGAAAGGGGGGTGAAGATGATCGGGCAGATTAAAGCAGTGGGTTATGTTTGGCGGCGGCGCAGAAAGCCCAAGTTTTGATTGCGACGTGACCAACGGCGAGATGGGGTCTTTTCAGATGGGGGGG
>JRUC01000554.1:0-17239 GCA_000806385.1 Leptographium procerum
GGCCTGAGATGAACAATAAAAGCCAAACTATGTCCCCGATGTAACGACCCCCTTTACATGACGAGCGAACCTCGGGGACGCCGTTTAAGACCTTAATTCAGCTGTTTGGCATGGTAGATGTCTTAACTAGCGATTCTGACGGCGTGAAGTCGGAATAGGTCCCATTATACCGTTTTCCTGGACCAGCAACGGCCATCTCTTGGGCTGTGCCCGGATGCGTGCCAGTGCAGGGAATAGCACAGCTGACGAAATCCAAGCACCCCAGGAACAACAAGCGAGCACCCGATGCGAGATGGCACCCCCCCCCCCCTCAGGCCCAATGGCAGCACTGGCCCGTGGCAGTCTTCCGGCAAAGCCTCAGCCTCGAGAAGAAAAGAGAGCTGTCGCTACGTAGTAGAGCAATTCAAGTAATAAAATAAAAAATCAGCAAAAAGAAAACCAAAAAACTTTCGACTGGGGTGGTCAGAATCAGAGCTATGCAGCACTAATTTAGCAAAGATCGCCAGTGGTGGGCATGTCCAGCTGAATACCCCCTGCTCCCAACGCATCGAGCAATGGGGCCACGCTCTTTTCTTTTGGTGGGCCCCCGGCACTATTCAGACTTGCCGCCTATTCTGGCATTAGATCCCCTACAAGCGCGAGTGAGCACACACATACGGGGCCGGCTACAGCACGAAAAAGAAAAATAAACAGTAGCAGGCAGCTGGGCTGAGATAGTCCCTAACCAAGCGTATCCACCCTGCTGTCTCATGAGAAATAAAGCGGCCAGGCCTACCTACCCAAATCGTGTCTAGCTCTTGGAAAGGCCCGCGCCGGCAAGCTCTCGGAGCACTTGTCCATATCCGCCCTCTCTTTGTTAGTTCAGACTATGGAATAATGTCCGAATTCATGTCTCGCTAACGTCACTCACGGCACATGAGACTGCCTATGGAGTAAGATACGAGCAGATACTATGTTCTACTGTGTATGTAGGGTGGTGCATGCTACACGCGTACGAGCAGTCAGCCACTCCGTACGGCCGGCAGACGCTGTGCACTTCCGGCGCGACTGGCTACTA
The DNA here is from genome assembly GCA_000806385.1 of Leptographium procerum. NCBI lineage: Eukaryota > Fungi > Ascomycota > Sordariomycetes > Ophiostomatales > Ophiostomataceae > Leptographium > Leptographium procerum. The sequence goes on from JRUC01000554.1 coordinate 1,058, forward strand.
CTACTATGAATGTAAGATAGTTTACATCATAACATCTCATCTCACGCACACACAGCAGTAGCATGTACGCACTGCCGTGCTGTGCGAGATCGCGTCACAACCTGCCGCTCCCGACATTGGGCCAGAGACAAGGCTAGATGTAGCCCCAGTCTCTGCCAGCCGCCTGGCTAGCCATGCGGCCTGCCGCAGTCATGCAATGCATGATTATATATTATATAATAGTATAGAGCCCATGGCGCGTATCTTGCCTGCCGTCGGCCCTCAGCTTTCTATATCCACGTGACGGCAGACAGTTTATCGCGTTCTGTCACGTTCCTCGGCACCTCACTCTGCTCGTAAGCAGTATCACTGCAGCCTCGTAACGACGAGCACGAGTCTTCAAGTCTGCGGCCAGAAGAAATCCGGGAGAGTCTCTCAGTGATATGCAGTCATTAGCGAAAGCTGTCCGCAGGCTTTTCTACGCAAAAAGTAGATAAAAATGGCCGGGGTCGTCTACATTTTTAGGGGCAACGGCAATAAGTCGAGCTTGCTAGTTGCTGTTCGTCCGCCACATCGTCGGCCATCCATAGCGAGCCCAGCCCGCATACATGACAGGCACTCGCCCGGCACCCGTCCGTAGAAGGCTACTGATAATGTCCAAGAATCAGCAGCAGCTCAGTGTATCTTACCCATAGTCAAGTCTGCCGGCAAACGACCCGGCTTGGCGCCTTGCGGGATTGTGTGCCCTCTGGCAAGCAGCAAGAGCGCTGGAGGAGCTTCAACCGCGGCAGAGCGCGCAAACATATCGTGCAAACGTATCACCCTTACTCATCGTGGGCTGCTGGTTGTTAGGAGGAGGGGAGGGGGAACGACGTCAGATGGCCAGCGGTACAACTGAGAGTCGTGTGTTGGCCATTTTTGTGTTGTGCTGGCTGTTCCAGATGCGTGACCTCGATAAGCGAGCTGTGCTGGATAGCTGGGTGCCGACGCCAGATAAGCTTCTCGATACGTTCGAGCACTCGCACTCTGTGGTGATAGGAGCTGCTGGGGTGTTGGCGTTTTCATTTCTTGCAAAGCCACGTGATGAGCTGGGAGCGTGACAGGTGGGGCTCGTCACCTGCCTATTAGCGCTGTCCTGAGCTTCTGCCCAGCCACCTGGTGTGGGGGGCGCCGCGACAACCAATCATTGCAGGCCAGCTCAAAGCTTCGTGCTGTAATTCCGTCGTCGTATTGATGGATGGTCTTTGGGCTTCACCTCCTTTCTGCCGCCTCCTGTTTGGCGGCGGATCGGGCTTGCCTGCTTGCGTGTCCATCATTGAGGGCAACGAGAGGACCTGCGCCTGAATACTGCTTCCCCCTGCTTGTTTTGTAATGTCCTTGTGCCCACCGTCCCCCCTTCTCCGTCCGTTGTCTCTGTCTCTCTCCATCTCGCTCGGCCTCTATTTGCTTCACCGCTCCATGTGCTCCCTGTCTCTGCAGCAGACCCACAGTCTCTATTACAGAGATCTCACTAACACCACTTACCGCTAGCATTTGCGAGGAATATATCTAACCTCGTCTCGCACCATCCATCAGCTCCGGCCGGGAGTGACCCGGCAGTGGCTTCCAGAATGCCGTTCGACCAAACCATAACCATCATCAACAACTCCGGCAAGATCATCAGCACGGTACGCTTTCCGTCTATCCCGCGCCTCCCTCCCTCTTTTCCCTAACCACACTGATATCGGTCTCTGACCCCTGACAGGGCAAGCATCTCGTCGGCATCTTCAAAGAAGCCAGATCTGCGTATCGCGAGAAAAAAGACGCACTCCGGCAGGAAAAGGCTGGCGGTTTCCGTCATGCCAATACTTTTCACGGCCCGTCCGGCAGATTCGACAGGGGCCCGTTTGTTGAAGAGCCCGAAGAGGGGGACGACTTTGACGAGCGCGCGTATGGCTACCGCGGCCTCGGAAATGCTCGCCAGGCCCTTTTTCTAGAGGGCAATGGCCGACTGTCCCAGGATGACAGCAGTCGATACTCCCACGTCTCGTCGCAGAGCCGGCATCCTCGCCCGCCTCCCCGCAGCAGCAGTGTGGGCGGCAGCAGCCACCGCTCCAGGCCACGTCATGGCCGAGTTCGCCCCAGTAACGACAATCTCCGGCCATCGCGTCCGCTGCTGACTGAGAGAAACCTCCGCACCCATTCCGAGGTCTCGTCCACCACGCCGTCGTCCTTGCCGACGCGGCCACGCCGCGATGATCGTATCGCTCCCTATGAACACGCAGCCCTCCAGCTGGATACTGGCGACTCAAACTCACAACCACCCGTTCGAGTGCAAGTCTCTTCGGCCGGTCCTGATATATTTTCTGCCGCTCTCGTCTCCGCGCCGCGCATGTTGATGATGGCCAACCGCCCAAAGTCCGATCCGTCGCTACGCGAGCCTGGGCCGAAGCAACCTATCGACATGCATCTGGCGTATGGTGACATGCCCCCCGACTTGGGTTCGCGCTTCGACCTAGAACCCCAGGTGGCTGACGGCGAAGAGCAGAAGGAGGCCAAGGTCAAAACGCTCGTCGACTACATCGAATCTGTCCTTGACGAGGCCCAATGCATCCACCACACCGCCGCTTCCATCATTGCCCACCTGCAGGACAGTCCGGAAGCGGCTGCTGCCGTAGCTCTGACACTGGCCGAGCTATCTGCACTGCTCGCCAAACTAAGCCCGGCCTTTCTGGGCATCGTTAAGGGCGGCAGTCCAGCCGTATTCGCACTGTTGGCCAGCCCGCAGTTTCTCATCGGCACCAGCATCGCTGTCGGAATCACCGTCGTGGCGTTTGGCGGCTGGAAGATCGTCAAGCGCATCACCGATGGCAGGCAGGCATTTGAGGTGGCCGGGCGCTCGCAGGAACCGCAACAGTACGAGCCGATAGCAGGGCAGTCTGCTGCTGCTACTGCTACTCCTAATATTACTGGTGCCCACCCGCTCAGCCTCCCCACGGCTGCCGACAGGACAGCTCCGACAGTGGTGTCTGACCGCTTTGATGAAGCTCTCGTGCTGGAGGAGGAGCTGAGCACAATTGAAAGCTGGCGCCGCGGAATTGTGCCCCCACCTGACTATGAAGACAACTCTGACCTCGAACGGGGCGGCGAAGCCGTCGACGCTGAGCTCATCAGCCCAGAAGCAATGCGCTCGCGTATTGGCGACGACGATGTGCGGACGCTGCGAAGCGTCAAGACCCACCTCACCAGCCGATCTCGAGCCACCAGCAGTTCCCACCGGAGCAGCCGCAGCCACCACCACAGCCGCCGGCACCACCATCATGACAGCGCCGGAGCCGCCGGAGCCGCCGGGAAGAGCAGCAGAGACTCTAATGCTGCAGATTCTCACTCTTCCGTTGGCCCTAGCCGTCGCTCGCGGCGGTCCGAGAGTCACGCGGGCGAAAAAACCAAGTCGGGCAGCACTGTTTCTGCCTCGACCGCCTCGCCGGCCTCGCCACAATCTGATCTGGGCACACGTGGCAAGGATAAGAAGGACAATAGCGGCGGAAATATGCTCAAGCAGCTATTTAAGAAAAAGCGGGACAGGGAAGGCAAGAACCGAGACGATACATACGTCTCGGTTCTGGTTAGGTAGCCCGGAGATGCCGGCGGGTTGCATCATTAGCATGTGCCTTTTCAAGTGGCATTCGGAAACAACAGGTGTGTACACACTGGCTAGAAATTGTGGCATATAAAATTTGCATTATTCCAGCACGCCCCATACTTCGGACGACGCAAATTTGTGACGACTTCACACCCACCTCATTTACTCATCTCCTTCATCCTCCTCTTCTGAGTCGAGAATAACAGCCGGCGGCGCCTGCCGTACCTCTTCATAGAGGCTGTCTGGCATCAAAACTTGTGTGGAGTCGTTTGAGAGCGATGACTGTAGCAAAGGATACGGGCATGCATGTTGCTGCTGCTGCTGCTGACCACGTGCCTGTTGGCTGTGGATCTTTTGCGAAGCTGTAGCGACACCCATTTGGCGCATGTCTCTGTCCAGTTCTAAGCCGCTACCACTATCCACGCCCGTGCTCTCAAGCACATATGTTCCACCAGAAATGCAGAGGTCTAGGGGTGGCCGAGAAGTGAACGTCTCGTCCCATAACAGCGGCGAGAAATCTTGAGCCCCGAGCCCTGTTTCCGCCGCCTCATCAACCTTTCCGTGGTCGCATGTATGTGTTCCATGCTTGGACGGATTGCAAGCTATCATGGCTTGCAAAGGTCGGGTTCCGCCATCTCCGCCACACTTCTTGGAGGCTTCATCTTCGTAAATCTCTGCGGTTCTCTGGCGCACTCCTCTACCTAGCTCACGAGGCGTTACCAATCGCTGTTTGTCACGCTGTTGTCTGTCGGATATATCAACAAGTAGCTGTGTTTCAAGCTCCTGCGGTATAAATATGACCTCTTCGGCTGTCCCGTCCAGTCTCCTATAGCTATCACCTACAGCATGGCTTTGTCCATTGACAAGAAGCCGGCATCGTAGGTTCGCAAGTAGAGCGCCAACAACGGCAGGTGGAACGTATGTGTATCGCTGCGGAGGACCGTCAACCCACCCGTTGTGCTTCATCGTTTCAAGAGGGACAGGATTGTTCAGTTGGTAGACCTCTGCAAGTTTGTATGCGAAATTAGCTGCTATCTGTCGTGCGTTGAAAGCTGCATTCCCCTCCCCACTGTTGCTGTCGATATCGCCCGGCTGTCGGAAACCCCCTTTAACCACAGCCATGTACTGGAGTTCACATATCGGCCGGTCAATATAGAGCCAAAATCGGCAGACAGTTTGTGGGATCTTGTAGTTCCGAAATTCGTGATCTTGTGTTCCACCAATAATATCCCGTGCCTGTTCCGGTTGTACCAATATGATGATATCTGACCGATCTGTTTGTGGGCCTAGATCACGAATTGTCTCCAAAGGAACCCGTTGACTCTCCAGGCTTTGGCTGTGTTGTATCTTGATGCCTGGTATCTGACCCGCCGGATCTAGGGTAGTGTCTGGCGCACTTGCATCAACATATGAGGCAGAAAATTGCGGTTGAACTCTTTCTTCTTGCTTGACAGCCCGCTGGACTTTCTGCCGGCTGCCTTGATTGTTCATATCCTCGCGCCCTTTTCTCGGTGGCGTAAATATATTACCGGGTTCCCAGTCCGATGGTAAAATAGCTTTTGTAATGTCACTTGGAGACACGGCTGCCGGCCTGGTGGCCACCGGTGAAGTTCGAATTACGCCCACTGCATTCATGCCAGAAAGCTCTTCTTCTTCATCTGTATCAGGTATTTCTTCCATAAAATGAATTTCGTCCTCCTGCTTTCCCTGTTGACCTATGTTCGTGCAGTCATCGTCCTCGTCCTCGTCAACCGCAGTCGAAGCGGCTTTTGCAGAGCTCAAGGACAAAATAGGGCCAGAGCCTTTAGAAAAACCCCGATTTTTTATTTGCGTCGGTTGCACCACCAGAAGCGGTCTTTTGCGATGTGAGCCCGCGCTCCTCTTGATGCCTATGGCGCTTGTACGGTTGTGCGACTCTGCCACACAACACGGTACTGGAATGGCCGCAACAGATCCGCAGTTCTGTACTACTGGCACCACTTCTCTGGCTATCTGATCAGGCGAGTCCTCTTGAATAGTAGTCGACTCGGTATCCCTATCGCCGACTGATTTTCCAGACTTGTTCTTCAGAGGCGACGACTTCAGCCTACCCAGCGGGCTGTGGTAGCGACCCGGAAACAGGATTGGCGTGAAAGGGCTTGGCTGCGATGAGGGGATCTCGGATCGCACAGTCGGAGGTGTCGTGTTGTTTGAATTTGCTCCACTGCAATGCGTTCGCTGTTTCGTTGGCGTCTGTGGTACAACCGATAGCGGTGGGCTCGCTGGCTCCTTCAGTCTTCTTATTGCATCGGTGTTTCTGGCTTCTGGTGACCTGGCTTCGGTCTCATCTTCAGAGTCCTCAACAACACTTGTCCTAAATCCTTTGTCTATGCCACCATATGTAATGGCTTCTGCCTCTCCGGATACAAACTGCATCGTAGGTTTCGCCTGCGGAGACGAGACGTGCCCATTTTTGGAAGGCCTCCAAAAAACTGTATGATGCTTTTCGTCGCCCTGGTTCACGCCATCCTTTTCAACCCCCCCAGAACTGTGTTCGTCACCAGCATCCTTTACCGTCGCACCTTTGCCCTCTTGTGGACGGTTGTGCCAAAGGCCTGCATCTCCTTTCTTCGTCGCTGCAGCCAGTACATAGCCGACTTGCGTCAGAGTTTGCTGTTTCGGTGATCGCGTCGAACGGCGGAGACTATAAGTCTTCACCACTTTCCTCCGCCCTGGAAATCGAACTTGTCGCAAGGGCCGCGTCGATTTATATATGCTAGTTTGTAAAGGGGATGCGGAAGGTATTTCTGGCGTGTGGCCTCGAGGACGAGCAGTTGGCGTCATGCCTCAATATCCCCTGCTTAGGATACATCGACAACGTCCTTGTAAGCTTTTGAATGTTGTTACTTTAAGATACTCGAGCGGGGCTGCGGGTCTTGTCAGATTGGCTTTAATTACTATGCATGGCTTTTTAAAGGGACTATCCAGGTGAGCGCCCTCACAATACTATTTGAGCGCCCCCTCACGTGACGCACATGACTCCAAAAGCGCTAAAAAGCCTACAATATATTTCGCTCGGCACGTAAGATAACACCTGTCTCGCCCCACGTCTAGCTTTTTAACTTGAAAAATTGCCTGCGCATGTTGTAGCTGCCGAATCCGCACGCTGTAACTACCGAATCCGTGCGCTATAGCTACTAAATTTACACGCTATAACTGTCTTTACTAAATCTACCAAGGTCTTCTTTATTTCTTACACCTACTCCTTAGTTTGTTTATACATTATAACACGCTGGAGGTAGGTATATAAGCCTTTAGTTTTAGTAGTTGTAGTCTGTTATACTTTACCAGAGAAGGGAGGGAGGGAGGCTGCCTCATGTAAGATAATTTTTATTCCAGTAATAACTTTGGTGATATTTACTCCTTAGAATTGGCTTTCTGCCATAAGCGGTAAAGAAAAGAGTACGTGCGCCACGTGAGGGGGCGCTTGAATAGAATTGGGGGGCGCTCACCTAGACATTCCCTTTCAATTACCCCTAATGCTTCCACAACTGTTGCTCATAGGTCGTCAATTCGCTAACTTATCAATCTATCTACATGCAACCCGCAGTTTTCTTTCTCTTTCATATTTGGGTGCTTCAAAGGGCAGTTTGGGCTTCCCAGTCTTTCGATTTGTGTGCGTGTGTTGTTGTTGTTGTTGTTGTTGTTGTTGTTGTTATTGGGGGGGAAGTCTCTTCGAGATCGTGCACCCCAAAAAATGATGGCGGCTTTGCCATTATGACAGATGGAAGGCGCCCTGGCCTTCCTTAATAGCAGTGAACAGCCGCCTCCTCAAGACATCAACGGTGGTATAGTCGGGCAGTTTGAGGTAATTGACACACGTCATAACGCTAGGAAGATAGTCATCGGAGACAAAAGGAGGCTCGCTCGGTTTGCAAACGACAGTAAACATCGGTGATAAACTGCGGAAACCTGCCACAAATTTCAAGATTAGCAAAGCACACCCAAGCCCGCATTACGCGCCAACCATGTGAGAAGCTGTAGTACCTCCAATGGGCAGCTTTGGACTACCTGTCGTGAACTGGAGAAAGTCTCGCCGTTCTGCTAGACTGAGCTCGCTCATGACTTGGAGAAGGTTTTTCACGCTGCTGCTATCCATGTTGAACCCGTGGTCGGCTTTGACAGAATCCACAAGAGCTAGAGTGCGATAAGAGAGTAACTCGTTAGCAAAAAGTCATGTTAGGAGAACTAGGCAGAGACGCTCACTTTCAAGCGACCAGTCTTCTTCGACTCGTCCAAAAAGTGATGACAGTTCATCCGGTGTGAAAGCACTCAACGTAGAGTAAGGAAAGACCTCGGAAAACCCTTTACGGAAGGCATCCACTTGGTGGCGTACACCGCTTCCCAAGGTCAGCGCCACGACACGGTCAATGTACACATCAACGTTTTCGATCGTGACATTCAGCTGGGCTCCACCAGTGACAAGTTCGATCTCAGGATAGCCAGGGAGGGTGAAGTCTAGAGACAAATCATCGATGTTGGTGCCATTCACCGTGATAGCTTGGATGTCGGCTACCTTCTGTGAGGCCGTCCGATACGGATCCTCTTCGACTTCCTTCTTTGCAGTTGCAAATTTTTTGATGAGCTGGAGTGAGCGAGCAAGTGCTGGGTCGACCACTTTGATGGCTCCTAGCGATGGACGAACTCCTGTTGACTCGTCACCAATTTGAAAGAAAATTGGGTTGAAATTGATGTCGATTATGCGAGAATCAAGCATGGACCGAGCCACAAATTTTCCTAGTGCTCTAAACAGGCTCAGGATGCGCTCGCCATTTGGGCCAACTGCATCATCATTGCTTAGTGGCCTTGGAAATAGCCCATTGGGGCCGGTGACATATTCAGAGTCGCTGAAATCATTATCACGCCATAGCTTGAGCTTTGTCTTCGAGAACTCTCTTGACACGGTCGAGTAAAATTCAAGGGTGGGCCCTAGCCCTGTACCGACTTCCTCAAAATACTCAACTTCAAGCATACTCTGCGATGCGCCGTAAAGCTCCATAACCTTCACAGCCGACTCGAGAATCTTTGAACGAGATATTCGCACTTTCTGGCGCTGCAAGCGACCAAGATAGGGGCGGTCATCGCGACGGTCTCGGCGAGACTCATCTTGGATCTGCGAATTTTGCCATCGTGCCATCGAGCGTGCGTACCCGAACGAAGTGGATTGCAGAAACAAGTGACGGGTTTCGAATGGAAACAGAAAGGGATAAAGCTCGGCCAAATCCTCGCTCCAGTTGGGCAAACAACTGCTAGCAACAATAAGGGGTTCTTCCAGTTGACGATTTAGCTTAGCTGTAAGCTTTGTATTGACAAATTGCGACAACGGCTCAACATTGAATTTCAGAGCGTCTCTGTTTGTCACTAACACATCATCGATATTTGCATTCAAATCATGGAGGATCCTCAGGAGTCGCAGGATTGACGATGCTGCCGGGTTTTTGTCCAATGGACCATGAGCCGTATTCGTATCTGGCAATTTCCCAGGATCAACGGAGGAAGCGTTCGTGTCTGCCAAGGTGTTTGTCGCCACAAGCTCAGCCTGTGCAGAACCTGGGACACGACGATAATGCACCACGTGTATTGTGGACCAGATGGAACGCCCGAGATGCTCGTCGTGCCTAGCTACCGAATGCAAGACAGCACGATAGACTGTGCTGTCCATTGGTACCACTTTTCCGTTCAATGTGAATTCCATGTGCCAGTGTTGGGGCTTAGATTGAAACGATGCCGTAGAAGACACAGCACGGGGAGGCGCAGATATAGGTCGCGCCACTGGTGACCTTTGCAGTGCGGTCGTCAACGCACTTACTCGAGTCGTCCCTGAGACACTAGGGGAGCTTCTTGATGGCGACAGAACTTTAGACTCATCTTCGCGTTCTGTAGTCTTCTCTCCAGAAGCAGCTTCCACATCCACGGCAAATGGATCTGTTGCTGCGTCACCGTTTGCTTCTCCGTCCAGGTCTCCTACTATGGCACCCAGAATATCTTCATCTGAGAGATCATTTTCAATTGCATTCGAGACTTGGTCCTCCCCCGCACATCCAAGAGCGCCCGTCAGCGGGTCCACTTCATCACCCGGTCGTTGCAATGACGGATTAGTAGACGGGGCTAATGGGTGCCGTGAAGAACGGTACAAAACGTTCTCCTCCCCTGAAACCAATCCTTGGTCTGGTACAGTTCGTGACTTCCTTGTTGCCATAGGAGTGTCGCCTGGCGTTGTTGTAGCTGCCTTCTGTTTGTTGATCGTGCGACCTGAATGTGTGCCTTCTGCGTACAAGCTTGGCGCCTGCTGCGAATGTGAAAGTTGACGGGATGGGGTCTCTCCAGAAGCCTCGGGAGTGCTAGAGGGCGGGTGGCGCAGCATCAACGAGCCCCTTGGGGCCAATCGAGCACTGCGCTCGGCAAGTCGTGCAGCAGCAGACGTACTGAGGCCAGGACCAACAGATCCTGCCATAGCGGCTAATGCCCTTGAGAACCCATCGCTCTTCAAGCTCCGCGAACGGTCAGAAAGACTTATTCTAGGCCTCAAGTAGTCTTCGAGGGCTTGGAATGTTGCTATGGCATGGATAGAAACCATGATGCTTCGGAATGGCCCGGGTATATCGGAATCATCCTCTGCAACCAATCGGAGTCTTATTTGCTTCGCAAGCATGGATGCAGCGCTGCTGTGATTCCCATCAAATGTGTTGTGATGGACGGTGATGACCTCAAAATTTTCGGACCGGCTTAGCAGGTCCTGCAACTTGTGTATTAGAACACTGAAAGGTGTGGTAGGAGAATCTGGTGTCGCCGTCTTAGGTCTTGATTTTACCATGCACCCCATAAAGACTTCGAGAAAGGCAGACTTTGCAGCATTGGCAAGTTCCTCTTGAGGGTTGCTGAAGACGAGTTCAAGCACACGAACGAGCCCAGATTCAAGGAGCTCAGCGCTGGTGACGCTTTCAAAGACGTCGGAGTCAAAAAATGCCGCCAACCTCCCAAACAACTCAGCGCCATTTTTCAAAGGTATACTTGCAGGGCTTCGTTCCAAATAAAAGGCCGATATCTCCTCAGCTAAGCCAGATAGGCTAGAGAGGATTGTAGTTGCTTTCTGGCGCATTTCCTTACCACTTTTTTCCGTTTCATGTACATCCAGTATTCTTTTCGCGAAAAGGGCTATTCGGGCCCGTGACGGTGCATTGGTCGTGAAATGCCTTGGTGGTGATTCGGTAGATGTTGTTGAGCCTTCAGAGCTGGCAGGCGAGCCAGGCGCTTCTTCATGTTGGTCCTCGATATCATGATCATTATTCCCGCCATCCTCCCCTTCTTCTACCCCGTCGTCAGACATTTGCTGGAAACTGCTTGCGTCGCCGCTGCGGCCATCGTCCTCTTCTGAATCACCTTCGAGAGCAACATCTGCTTCTCTGTGTCCACCACGGCAACTGCTGCCGTTGTTGTCATCCCGGTTGTCACCTTCATTTTCGCTTGTGGAATCTGCATGATCTTCGACCGAGGACCGCAAAATGACATCCACGCACAGAGGTTCCCCCCCCATAGACTCATCTTCAGACTCAGGCTGCGCGTCTGGTTCTGGCTCAAGCTCCGTATATGGCTCCATTATGGTGGCAATTTTTTCAATTTCGGCAATGACTCCCTCGCGGTAAAGCTGATATCTGTACACATTTCCGAGTCGAGCCAGAAGTAGTTCTGTCGCCTGAAGTGCCGAGTTCACCAAAATTGGATGATCTTGCTGAGACAAAATGGATGCCAAAAAGGATGCGTACGGGACCGCCTTGAGAGCTTCTTGGATAATTTCTCGGTCAAAATTTGATAGCATCTTCAACTGAGCCGACAGGACCTTTGACCGAACGTCCAGGTTGACGGTGCTCGAGTATGCATCGATCAATGTTGGGAAAAGGATCAAGGCAAACCGCCGAGCCTCTAGCTTGCATTCGTTTAGTAAATCAATCCGATTTTCGTTTGAAGTTGACCGATTCTGAGAATCGATGCCGGCCCTGTAAGCCCTGCCATCTGAAGACCCAGACAACTCCGCAATATCACCAAGAGACCCAGTATAGAAGTTGCTTGCTACCTTTGGCAACAGGTTGCATATGACGTTCAGTGTCTCGATAATTTGCTCTCGCGGCCTGTGGATCAGAGCCTGCATGATCAGGACGCTATCCAGTCTGGAAGTAATGTCTTCAGTATCAGATGGGGGAGAAGTGCCTGTCAATATTTGATACAGGGTTTCCACGACGTTCATCTTGAAGAGTTCGGTGGCGAGACGCGGGCTATCGTGTGCCGTGATGGCGAGCACACGTAAAAATTGGGTGTGTAGGTTAGGTGCCATCACGTAGTTTGTTGAGCCGGGGAGAAGAAGTCGAAGTATTGCCATTAGCATATCCACACCAATGAGCTCTTCGAGCTTAGAAGGGTGATGTTTAAAGCTTTCAACAATGCGAGATACGCAAAGAGCTGCCTGCTCCACAACACGCTGGTCGCCGCTATTCAGGACGTTTAGCAGTATGGGCATGACATCCCGAACAACTGGAAATGAGTCTTCTGGGATGTTGCGACAGCAGTTGGCAGCTGTGGTAACGGCAGTTCGCTGTGTGCTAGTAGCAAAAAATTCAAGGTATGACAAACATGCCGTCAAGCCGCCCTCTCGCACGATACTGGCAGGGTACTCGACGGAGATTTTTTCAAGCGTGCTCAGGGCTTGCTCGGCTAGATCAATGAAGGAAATTTCCAAAAGTTTCTGGCAAAGGATAGACACGGCACCGCCGTAAACCACGTTGGCTACACTTGCTGGGAGAGCCTCCATGAGATTTGCAAGGCACCGGCATGCAAGCAGCATGACCTCTGGGTTTTCTTCTCCTGTGATCTCATTTGGCTGCATGAGACTGACAAGCTCCCGTACATATGCATCCGGTGAGAAGCTGCCAGATAGATTGTCCTCATTTGATACGAGAAGAATCTCCGACAGATCTTGCAGTGCTATTAACTGCATAGAGGGGTCATCCTTCTGGCGAAGACTGCTCAAAATTTCACGTAGGCGGCCACCCATGCCGGACATTGAAAGTATGCCCCCGAGCATACTCAAGGCAGCTGGAAGACTTGTACCACGAGGGGGCATAGAGAGTCTACCACCAAACGGATCCGAGAGGCCGTCTTGGGTATATCGGTGGAGGCTGTCCTCTTCATTTTCTTCGCTGTCATCGTCTTGCTCTTGCTCGGAATCTGGTGAGGACGAATAAATCTGATCCGCTTCAGCCTCGTCTGCACCCGTCATAGCTGTATCCTGTTCTGCAAGGATATGAGATGGTTGCTTTGAGCTATTCGAAGGGCCCGGTGCTGTCAATTCTGACGCTGCTGTTGTGTCTGAATTGTACGTTGAAATGTCAGCCCAAGTCATAAAAATAGCGAAAATGTTCTGATCGTTCTGCCTTCGTCAACCCGATCACAGTTCCATTCGTTTGACTTCAACCCCGATACTTCTCTGCATACCATTGATAGCCTTCTTCCCACGGCTAGATCTTCGAGGCGTTAAAGTAGTATTCTCTAACGTGGCTGCAGCACCTGTAGCCGAACTGCTACTTTGTTAGGCATCGTCCAATGTGTACCAAAATGGGGATAGACTGCACTATACCCCGGACTCGACATGTTGTCGGCAATATTAGCCTTCTGACTGCGTGTGTGGGCAACAGGGATAAGCGATTGTGCCGCTGATAACACAGGTGGTGTGATTCCGACTTTTTTGGGACGCTTCGAGTGTCGAGACGACGACACTGTTCGTTCTGTTGTATTCTGTAGGCGTCTGTTGCTATCGTCTTCTTCGCGTGCCTTTCGCTTCCGGGATGATGTCCGATTAGTGTGATTGGTTACCGGATCCGGTGTAGTCTGGTCTCCAGCTCTCTCAGACGCTGTCTGGCTAGCAGCTTGGCGTGCAGAAGCACGGGTTACTCTAGGGATCATGAGTACACTGCGAATCCAAACAAAAGAAATTGCGACAGCTGGGCTGTGGAGATGCTGAGAAGCCTAAACTCGGCGGAAGCTATCTAGCTAGTCGGCAGGCGTGACAGCGAGAAAAAAAAGAGGCGAAGATAATAGGGTCAAGTGCGGCCTTTCTTCGCCGGCGGGTTTGAAGATGCTTAGGCAGTGAATAGACTTGCGTTATCTTAATGTAGCCACTGGCCTTCTTCACGTGTCCTTTTAACGTGCCTGCGGCGCCCAGGAGAGTTGGGCAGGATATGGGCAGAGGCCGGTGGGGGTAATGAGTGTGGAGGTGTTGGACAGGCGGTGGGCCCAACTATTTTGTAATAGTGATGGAGTTAGGAGCGTGGTGTGACGAACGTACCGGGATGAGAAAGACGTGGCCGGAACGGTAGACGCTGGTATCTTCTTCGCCTGTGAGGGGGGAGACTGTTTTTCAAGAGAGGGGCCCCGAACACCAGTGAAGGACGAGCTTTGAGCGGAGGTGAGTGAGGCGCTAAGGGGGTGCCCGGAAAGATCGCTGTTGGGAACCGATCTGGGGCGCGGCTTTGTAGAGGGAGTTTGTTCTGCCATGGATTACGCCATGAGTCAGGCGAAAGCGAAAGAGATCAGGCAGCGCGGTGCGGCGAAGATGCTTGTCGCAGGGTCATCGGCAACGGCAACTTACCACGCAGAATCAATCGGATGCTGCGTAAGAAGATTAAGAAATCAAAGACGGTGAAAAAATCGAGGGGTGTGGGAGGCAGAGAAGAGAGGGAAGGAGGCAAGAGGCAAATATGGGATGTCGTGGCGAGGCGATGAGCGGAGGGAAGCCAAATGGACTGTACCAGGTTGCGTCAGGCAGAAAGTAGTGGGATACAGTGCATGTACGGTGCAGATGGTATATCGCACTGGTAAAATGCTCTAGTACTCGTAGGGATATACGGGGTACGGAGGTCGCTACCAAAAGTCCTTTCTGACCGCCTTGGTCCACAAATATAAATAATACCGGCAGAATTATTTGTTTACTTTTCTACGCCGCTACGGAGTACTACCGCGCCTTTTTTTTTTTTTTACAACCTCTCTATCTTTATTATGCCTTCATACGATATTGCTACCCGGGCGCAGGCCCTTAGCTTAAAGCTATTCGGTGCTACGAATAATCAAATCGAAACCTTTACAGGCTTTTCTGCACGGCAGGTACACCAACTCCTTGATAAAGCTATTAGCCGTGGCTTTGATGTTAATGCACGCCCACCAATTATACTTGATATCCACGTTGTAGACGGTAATCGAACCGGCCGCCCTCGAAAGCAAGAATTAGTTAAGGAAGAAGTCCTTGCAAAGGTTCGAACCGACCGCTACGGACGAGAAAAAACAACTGCTTATTTAGCATATGAAATTGGTGGTATTTCAGCAATGACAGTTTGGCGTACTCTCCGAAATGCTGGGATGAAGAAGACAAAACCTACACGAAAGCTAGGGTTAACTATGTTAATGAAACAACAGCGGTTAGCTTGGTGCTTACGCCACGAGCACTGGACTTTGGAGGATTGGAAAAAAGTAATCTGGTTTGACGAAACGTCTGTTCTTCTTTACCATCGCCGGGGGAGCTACAGAGTTTGGAGAGCTTTAGACGAGAGGTTTTTGCGATCTTGTATCTGAGAAAGGTGGAAGGGATACTCTGAATTTATGTTTTGGTGATGCTTTTCATACGATCATAAAGGACCGTTCCATGTTTGGCATTCAGAGACTACGAAAGAGCGAGCAGAGTCAGAAAAAGAGCTGGCATTATGGAATCAGCAAATGGAACCACAACTTCGTGAAGCATGGGAGTTAGAGACTGGAGTTCGTCGTGTTGGGCTACGAAATCTACCAGGACGAAAGCCGCAATGGAAGTTCACAAAGAAAACAGGCAAAGCTATTCGTGAAAGTGGTAATAGTATTGACTGGTATCGGTACCAAAAGCAGATTATTATCCCAAAGCTAATACCTTTTGCCCACAAGTGCGGTACAGACTTCTTAGTTCAAGAAGACCGAGCTCCAGCCCATGCACATGCTTCGCAAGCAGTAGTATACAACCGCGCAGACGTTCAAAGGCTGATTTGGTGCCTAAATTCGCCAGATTTGAATATGATCGAGCCGTGTTGGATGCACTTAAAAAGGCAAACTACTAAGCTTGGCGCGCCTTCATCGAAAGCACAGGCAGAGGCAGACTGGCAGCGTGCGTGGGCAGACTTAAGACAAGACCGTATTCAGGAGTGGGTTGAAAGGATACCGTGGCATATTCAGCAGGTAATTGCTTTAGGTGGTGGTAATGAATATAAGGAGGGACGAAAGGATGCACCAAAACGGCGACGGAATGTAATTTGAAAATATATTTCCTAATTAGGCTTAGTGTAAATAGTGGGTTCGAAAAGCGGTCAGAAAGGACTTTTGGTAGCGACCTCCGTACTGCGTAAGCATATATCAGCCTAACCTAAATATGGCATACTTTACCTCTGTACTCCATATACTCGCGCCACGCCCCACTTAAAGGAGGCTCCACTTAAATATCGCTCACCTTCTAAGAAGGTGCTGACGGGCCAAAC
>JRUC01000555.1:0-17236 GCA_000806385.1 Leptographium procerum
CCTGCCGAAGAAAATCGGAAGAAAAAACCGCTGATGGCACCGGGCATGCGATACTATTCCCCGCCAGCAGAGCTGTGTGGTCCAGTTGATTTCCGGGGCTGGAACGAAAAACGACGTTGGTTCCTGCTAGCGAAAAACAGAGCGGGCAACAACCCCATTGAAGAGGCACGGTGAGCAGGCCATGAAAATGCGGCCAGATTTCTATCGACCATCTTGGACAGGTATGACGCAGGGTTTAAGTGGCATGAGCCGAGCGAACGGTGGCCATGGGTGTAGAGGTGGATAGTTGCATGAACACTAGAGGGAGAAACCAACTTGAGCGAAATTACATCATATGACAAGGGCCTTTTGGCAATTATGTATTTATTATCACACACATAATATCCTTTTGCCGGTTGCGTTGAGCTCAAGGTCTGCAGCTGCCGATTTGTGGGATTGTTGTGTTGTTTCCCATGACTTGAGGCTGAAGCGGGCATTATGGTCCAAGCCAAACGACGCTTACTCTCCTACGGGCACAGTGGTCGGCTAAGACGCAGTGCTAAATCTGCTCGATGTCTAGCATAATGATGTAGGCCTATTGTCTAACTATCCGCCCATGTTGTAGTGGGAGCGAAAGGCAGATAGTTGGAATGGCGACAAATCACTACTGGGTGGACCAAAAAGCTTATAAGTGAACCTGTCCTTGAATAAATATTATCCACCAGGGTGGAACATGAATTGGGCTCATACTTGAAATGGTAAGGAACCATACCATGGTCACGTAACATGCACCAGTCTCTACCTCGCCCGCCGTTTCCATGCCTATCTGGTACTGCTCAACCTTGCGTCGTGAAGCCCGTGTAAAACTCAGCGAAATTGCCACCAGCATCAACGGGCGTGTTGAAGGTAATGTCCGTAGCTACCGCTAAAGCCACGAAGGACTCTGGACTTCTTATGGCATTTGGGTAACTTAGTTCCACCATCTCCAAAAAAAATGTAAGATTCTTCGCTCCCATCTGCGGGATAGGTATGTTCCAGCCCAACAGTCAGGTGGATCAGCTCGTGCAGTACTGTTGAAGATGTGAACATCACCTCATCCAGCGTCTGCTCATTGTCGGGATCTTGTTTTGACTCATCACGCCTTTTTGGTCACAATGGCACAGAGCGCATTGATTTATATGGAGAAAGCGACCCCAGATACAATAGTAGAAATAGGGAGCCGTTTTTAGCAAGAGTATGACACCGTAGCTCAACACAACATCGACAGAGGTATTTAATCAAGATAAATTTGGGAATCTAAACGACTCAAATTTGCGTGTCTACTGCCATCTCGCTTGAACTTCGTCGAACTGTTGGACTCTTGCTACGGCCATATTCCAAGGTCGCGCCTTCCGCTGCGTCCTACAAAACCGGCATAATTTCGGCCGTGCTAGTCCAGATCGGGAGTTGCCTTACACAGTCATTCGTTACTATCGCAAGCGATATTCGTCTTACTCTGTGGACTAGTACAACCTAGACGATGCGAAATTCATTGAAATGAATTGGGCCTCTAGGACGGTGGGGTGGGCATGAGCTTTGGGACATCGCTGCACTAATTGCCCTCACCCTTTAGTTGGGATAACCCGAAGTGTGCTCGATATCTTTTCCCGTACGTGGAGGGACCGAAAATAAAGCAACAAAGCACAACACCAGCGAGTTTATCGTGCGAACTTATTTCCCCTTGTCTGAGTGACCCGATCTACTGCTACACACCACTGCACTCGGGCTTTCGACTTTTTCGTCTTTAGTCCCCTCTCCCATATATTAGAAGCTTCATAGACGGAACTTACTGCCATATGGCGTTGTCTGTATTCATGCCTTCCAACGTGCTTTTCATCCCTTCTTCAAAAAAAATCAGTCGTGATGCGGTTCGGTCTTTTTATTCTGCTGGTGACAGCCTTGGTGGGCTTCGTGTCAGCCATGGTGCCCGTTCGGCCTGTGGGCATGTCCGCCACCTCCGCCTCTCGGAGCGTCTCATGTGAGTGAACAGTTTGGTCTCTAGCACTGGCTATGGGGAGGGTATAGCATCTTATGACATGCCGTTGTAGCCGCCACCTTCTTGCATGAAAGACCACATCGACAAGTACATCGGCAAATCGCCGGACAGGTGCTCGATGAGCGGCCCGATTACGAGTCCGCCGAACAGGACGCTGCTGCAGCAAGTCGACAAGCGGCTACTTTGAGAACGTGTGAGCCTGGGTGGCCGACCACAACCTGGACAGCCCGCTAAACGCAGGTTCTGGCGAGAGCAGCGAGGGAGTTCCGCTCAATGTGAAGACAGACGTCACCGTGTACGGGGCGCGGGGCGTGCTGGTCGAGTCGCAGGGGCCGACGTGGTTCTACGGCTCGGCGAGCAAGCATTCGCAGATGTACCCGTGGCAGCTGAGCGGCGCATGTGACATCTACATGGGCCACGTGCAGCTGGAGACGCCGTACTACCAGCCGACGCCGGATGCGCTGGAGCCCGGCCGGACCAGCGGGGCTTGCTGTTCAGCGAAGACCCGCTGTTCGAAAACTACGCCGACGCCTTGTGCAGGAGTGTGTGGGCGCTGCGGGTGCTCAAATCGTCGGGCATGTTCATCTACTCTGCCGGCCTCTACTCGTTCTTCCAGGACTACAAGCTGGGCTGCTCCTCCTCCGAGACGTGCCAGCTGGCGCTGCTCGAGACAAACTACGCCGCCGATCTGTGGATGTACAACATCACCGGCCCTCCGAATCCTTACGAAAACGCCACCACAAACCCTATTTCTTCTGGCTATCCAATTTCTCCAGCCCGTTCAATCCGTCCGGCTCGTCCATTTTTTCCGGCTCACACAGTTCCTCCATCACATCCAGTCCCTCTGGCCCATCCAGTCCCTCTGGCTCATCCAATCCTTCCCGCTCCTTGGAGCCCACCACCACCACCACCACCACTAACTCCATCATATCCGTCTTCTCTATCTACCACACTGTCGGCCCGCCTTCGCCTATCTGTCTGTTTGGCTGCGGCTCGATGTGCCAAGTTTTCTGCGATGAGCCTTGCCTGCTTTATTGCGGGGGCGGAAACATTAGTAAGTCTGTGCCGAAAGAAAGAAACGAGAAGTCCCCTTCCATTGATTCTCCCTAAGCGGACTTCTGTGATAACAACGACCCCAACTGCATACCCGGCATAAACCTTGGAGGCGGGGGCGTCGCTGGCTCCGGAGGCAGCAGACCAACACCGTGCACGACGACAACCAAATCCGTCTTCTCGACGGTTATCCTGGCGGGCGAGACCACCATGTCAACATGCAGCAAAATTGTTGGTTGCAACACGGCTGGGTCATCGCTGGTGTCCATTGCATCGCCGGCGCCGTGCGATATCGCAAGCTGGGAAACCTGGCTACCCATCTCTGATTCGAGATCGGCTTTGCTCAGCGTAGCTATCTCCCAAATTTCACGCTTCAGCAGCCTCGACACTCTGACTCAAACGAACACACCCGAGATGCCGTCTTCAACACCAGATGCAAGCCCTCCATCTTCTTCACCCACCTTCACCATGTCAAGCACCTCCACTGCCTCGGCCACCTCTACTGCCCCCTTCGATAACATGTTGGTCGTTGTTGGGTACACAACGTGTCTGAGCGGTCAGTGCTCCTATCAGTTGGATTTACTAGGCGTGCCGTCGGAAGATTCGATCTTTACCACGCCTATCTATGGCCTCGTCGGCTGTGTCTTGGACTTAGCACTGGTTTGATGGCTGACTGCCTGCCTGCCAACTCCATTATTGCCTGCCGTCCGATTATCGGCTCCAACGGCAATGAAAATAAGGGGCCGAGCATCTATCCCGGCTGCGTGCCTCCTGTCCATGATACTTATGAGATATGCGATTAGGCAGGTACTAACTAGAACAAAGAGGTGGCGGGACCCCCTCAGAGGCACTGCATCGAATATGGGTATGGGTCGTGGGATATATATATATAGATAATACCTCAGGGGGCCCTCTTGGACTCCGGGGATGGGTTGGGCTACGGACGCATGCCAGAATGAAAAGCGGGAAAGGGACCGGGAGATACATGCTGATGCACTATTGCAAGAAGAAAGAAAGCTGCGACTCTGGCGCGTGGTTGCCTACAAGACTCTCCGCTGTGGCGCACCGTGGCTTTTTGGAGAACCGAGAAGGACTTGGACGATGCGTGCTATTAGCACAGCTAAAAGGTTGGCATTTTTGTGTGTGATCTGATCTTAGTGGGCAAAGACAATGAAAAGTCGAGCGCTGTGCTGCACTGCCTAGACGTGCAGAACTGCTTATTTTTTGGTTTTATCCTCAAGGAAGAAATCCTCCAACGTTGTCCAAGTCAGATCCGGATATCTGCTATTGTCCAGTGGCTCAAGCTTCCCAGCCCCGGACATCATGTTTGCCATGTATTGCATGCCTTGCCAGGCGGGAAAGAGGGCGTCCTCGCCGCCTCCGACTTTAAACAGACGCAGCGCCCGGATCATGAGCTCCGTGGTCCCAATTGTGCCTAGCCAGAGGGGTTTGTACTTCACGCCATGCACAGCTGTCAGCGTATCAGCAATTCCTTGCGTACTGGTAGTCACGCTGGCTATGCGAAGGATGTTCGGAGCTGGGCTCGTGTCCGCAGCCACGGCGGCTGTATAGGCGGCAGTGTCTGCCATGGTGGTGAAGTCAAGCAGCTGCGAGGGCTTGCCGACGTACGGAACTCTGTGGCTCTTGTGGTTGACCAATGGCGAATCGCCTGCCATCATGTCCATAAACCCGCCGTTTAGAATGCTGGTCCAGTTGATGCCTGACTGTCTCAGCCTTTCGTGGAACTCACGGCGCAAGTCCAGGTTTCGGTTTGAGCCCGGCTTCGTCTTCGTGAAGTCCAGAGAGAAGTCGGAAGGGATGAAGCGCGGCACCTCAGCGGCCACCGAGGCGTCGAGGAGATTTCCTTGGACCGTATGCATGACGTCTTTCAGTCCCTGGAGCGCAGAAACGACGCAGACTGCCCCCGTAAGCTCTCGTGTGAGAGCTGGCATGTCAGAGAGGCTGACAGGAGCGACAGTTGCTCCGGCGTGGAGAAGTCCGTTTGTGCGCACAGAGTCGGTACCAGGACGCACGAGGGCTTTGACAGCCACGCCTCGTTTGACCAGCGCAGCTGCAACAAGCTTGCCCAGTCCGCCAGAGGCGCCTGCAACTGCGACAAATGGTGCAGGCATTGTATGAATGAACGGTGTTGTATGATTGGCGTTGAGTCAGATCAGATGGAAGGTCGTTTTTGGAAAGAACCAGTTGGAAGACATTGTGTTCTGCTTTTTATTTGGCCATACCAGTTCGCGGACACGGTGAAACCTGCCAGAAAAAGCATCTGATGCGAATTGTACGCGTGGTCAGGTGCTATTGCATGGCAAAGACGTTAAAGGCGGCACAACGTTCGAGGGGTTGGTCAGCACGGAAGATCTGCTGGGGAATGCCGACCGAACTTCGTCCGCTTCGTCCACTTACTCCGCACATTTGTCAGCGTTTGCGAACTTCCCAACGTCTTCAAAGGCCTAGCCCAAGTATTCAGGTACCTTCAATCGACCTATATTGGTATTTCACAATATTTAGGGCCTCTTTTTGCCTACTTTAGCCTTCCTAGTCGCCATGTCTGCTACAAACAATATCGCGTTCACTGCGCGCATCAACCCTACCGGAGATAGCTTCGCTATCAGCCGAGACCAGATCTGGACTGGCCTGCTTCTCAAAATCCGGTCTGCGGAGACTTTTGTCCCGGCTGCGATCCAGTCCACCACGGTGATCTCCGAGGCCACCGATCCGTCCACAGGGAACCCTGTCACTGTCCGCCAAGTTATCTTTCGCGCGGACCAGCGCCAAGTCAAAGAGACCGTTACTGCTTTCAAGCCTTCCAGGGTAGAGTTTGTGCAGCCAGACGGAAGCACGGTCAACAATATCGTCAGCGAAGGTGCTGACGGAGAGCTCTACATGACATACACGTTTGAATGGAGGCACCCAGGCGTCTCCGAGGCGGAGCTCGCAGCATTGCTGGAAAAGGAAAAGATGATGAGCAAGCTGGCTGTGGAGGGAACGATCAGTGTACTGAGGCAGCTGGCGAAGGATGGGAAACTCTGAAGGTTGTGATAATAAGGGTCGAATAGACTATTTATTCAGGGAAAGAACGACAAAATATAATGTGCCAATGTCTGTCCCCCATTATCTAGATGCTTTCTCCTCGTCTATGTCGCCGACGCGTTTAAACACGCGCTCAATCTTTACACAGTCGCTTTGTGGGTTGGACTGCGAAAACAAATTTAAGATGCAACTAGCGGACCATGAGCGAGCCGGTCTTGACAAAAGCAGCTCGAGGTGAGTAGCTTCTGCTCGCCCCCAACGACACCACTAGAATCATGTGTCTGGGCGTCTCCGGGTCTAACTGGATCTGCTGGCGCCACAGAGAACTGAATTGCGTGGTAGCCGAGCCGAGTGCACACGGAGACGAATAAAGACAGGGAGGATGGGCAGAAGACAGCTCTTGTGCTTCCGTTTGCTAATTGATGACGCTAGTTATCGCTATAAGACTGCATCCGGGAGGTTGGCGAGCGCAAAGCCGGCCCCGGCAGTGAGGGCTTCGCGCGCTAGCTCCGTCGACTCTTGAGAGCTCGAAGCTCCTGACGACTACTTGCTTGTCGGTAAGACGCGCCCTCAGCCAGTGTATTCGGGTTGTTCCAGACGAGTAGCACCAGCGAGCAGCACCAGCGAGAAGCACCAGCGAGAAGCACCAGCGAGCAGAACCAACTAGCAGAACCAACTAGCAGCCTACGCTCGTTGCCAGGTGGTTGCCGGAGCGTTGCACATCATAGTCTGAGCCAGCCGCCAGTACGCTGCTTTCTGATCTTGTCTGGGAAGCACCACAAGGCGGGCACATAAGGCGGCCCAAAAGGCGGCCCAAAAGGCTGCAAGGACATGGGCAACGGCAAACACTCGCAATGCGATAAAGCTTGGCGAAGTCCAACTCCAGCACGTGGCTCTCAGCTTTTCAGCCGGCTTGCTGTGTCGGCCGCCAATATAGGTAGGTGTCAGAGAAGCAATAGTCGTGTTTCTCCTGCGGGAAAGCAAAGCGTGCGAATGTGCAATGGATTTCCCGAAGGCGTTGCAGCTGCTGGGAGGTATCGGTAGTGGCAAACTGGGGTAGTCTGGACAGACGGGCGAAAATGTCAGCTCCTGCTCTGCTGAAGCACCGGTCTTGTTCCCATTCACGGAGGCACTCACTCCTCATAGCAGTCGTAGCCCGAGCCAATCAGCAAGGCCGGCTGGGCACCTGTGAGGCAGTCAAGGTACGCGCGTGTGGGCAGGTGGATGGCGAATACCAGTGTATCTGCGGTGATCATGGCGGTGGCGGCGGGCGTCTCGACGACGGAGTGGCCGAGGCCCTCGAGGAATCTGCGGTCGGCATCGCCATACAGAGGCTCCTGGAAGAAGCACGAAATGGGGCCAGAGTGTCGACCTTCGGAGGGTGAGGGGTGGATGTTAGCAAGAGAAAGACGAGCGAACGAGCGCGAGAGGGGAGCCAGCAGCATGTGCTAGCAAGACGGCGAACGCACTGAGTGTTTCTGCAATGGCCAAGAAGACAGCCGTCTGGACGTGTGCGCGCCGCACGGCCTCGCCGCCGTCGAGGGGGCTGCCAAACGAGCCGGCGCCGAGGCAGACAGCCCGGGACACGGCAACATGGCGGGGCACATTGGCGGCGATCCAGGCCTCGACCTGGCGGAATTGCTGCTGTGCCAGGAACTCGGAGGCAAAGCGCGCGTGCTCGAGCCGGATGTGCTCGACGTCGGCCAAAGAAGCCGGGCCCACGGCTGACGACCGGATGGGCTCCGTCTGGTGGAAATCGAGGGCGGCACTGTGGCTGCGGCGTTTTGCGCCTCTGTGGCGGCTGCCCCTGGACTTCACGACGGTCCACAGCAAAGCAGAATCGGCGCTGTTGCCGTTGGGCAGGGCATGTGTCGATACGGTCATTGCTTTGGGGTGAAGCTACCAGGTAGCAGGGTCAAGTCTTGGGCGGGCTCAATCCCTGAGCAGAATAATATTCTCGTGATGACTAACCTGACGGCGCGCCCTGATTTATGCAAATAAGAAGACCTAACGGATATGCAAGAAACCCGCATACTGCAGAATCGCATGCAATAAAACGTACGTTATCGACGCCACCCAAAATTACGGGGTCCACAGGACTCCATACAGAGTGCACCAACCTTTTCGTCTCCACCACAACCTTGCAGAATGGACTGATGCCGGCGCTTACAGTTGCGGTGTGTTGCGACCGAGCTGCCGTGCCCCGGAAGCCTACGAGTAAGTCTGAACTCTGCGTCGCGTCCTGCTCGTCCGACGCTGCCACTGCTCCGTACCATCTGGGCCTCACGATCACCCGGTAGCTTCTCTATTTCTTATGCAGATTGCATTGCACGGCCGCCTGATGATCGTACGGACACGACTCTGCTCCAGCGCGTGCGACAGGACGTCCTGGCAGCGATCCGCAGTGGTCTTCGGGTCCTCCCTGCTGTCATTGGCTGGCGAGGTAGCAGGGAAGCCGTGACCAGCATTGATCCCAGCAGCACGATGGGCGAGTCGCCCGCCGTCTCGTGCCGCTCCGCCTGCCATTGGCTGGTTGCGTGATGGCGTAAAAGTGGTACCGGCAGGGGTCACACGGGCGCTGGCCTATATGATTGGTGCAGGGGCTGAAGAGCCGCCAGCCAAAGTCGCTTTTCCTCCTTCTTCTCGAAGCCGGGCGGCTCGAGCAGCGGATTACGACGGTGCGATTGGTGGGCTTCACTGAAGAGGGGGGGGAGAGAACATCACTTCTCGCTCTACCAGCCAAGTCGCTGCAGGACCTATGTGATTGTTCACTGCGTGTGCCGTCACACGCATGAGAGAGAGGGGGGGGGGAAATGCTGGAAATATGGGAAGATGGAGAGGGTTGGAGAGCGAGCCCTGAGCAGTAGATATGGGCGAGACCACCCACACTTGTTGGACTTCGTGGACATTCTGGACATTTTTCTGTTACTGCACGATTATCCTTTCTCTTCTGGTCTCTGGTTCTCGGTCTCTGGCCCCTGGTCTTTCTGGCCCATTCAGTCCCTTGTTGAGAGCTCTCTAAGACGAATTGCAGCTTGCTGCATCTGTCCTCAGCAAAAGTTCTTCTCGGTCATAAAACGACAAACATCGACACCTTAGGACTCTCTCTCTCTCTCTCTCTCTCTCACAGATACAGCCAATGCCCGCCATGCTCTCATTACTCGTCGCCGTCCTCGGCGCCGCCCTGGCCTCGGCCCACACCGTGATCGTCTATCCCGGCTGGCGAGGCGACAATCTTGTCACCAACGAGACCTTCCCCTACGGCATGCAGTGGATGTACCCCTGCGGCGGCATGAAGCTCACGACCAACCGCACCTTTTGGCCCGTCAGCGGCGGCGCCGTGGCGTTCCAGCCTGGCTGGTTCCAGGGCCACGCCACTGCCCAGCTCTTCATCAACATGGGCTTCGGCACCGCCGGGCCCGACGGCGGCCCTGCCAACATGTCCAACGTCATGGTGTCGCAGTTTGGCATCACCGGCCCGTCCAAGAACCCCTACCCGGGCACCATCTGTCTGCCCCAGGTGCCGCTGCCGGCCAACACCACCGTTAAGGCCGGCGACAACGCCACCATCCAGGTCGTTGAGCTGGCTGTGCATGGCGCTTCTCTGTTTTCGGTGCGTTATTTTTTTCTTCTTTTCTTTTCTTTGCTCTGCTCTACAGAGTACAGAGCAGTTCTTGCTTTCCCTTGCCCTGTTTTGCTTCTCTCAGCTAACCTTTCCAAGTGTGTTGATATTACCTTTGTCGACGACAACGACTCGCGTCTCAATCCCGTCAACGAGACAAACTGCTTCAACAGCACCGACATTGGATTTACCGACATCTATTCCATCACTAGCAAGGCTGCCTCCAACGTCACGTCCGGCGCTGTTTCTCCTTCGGCCATCCGTGGCTCGCTCGCCCTCAGCTGGCTGCCCATCGTCGTCGGCGGCCTGTGGCTGCTGCTATAAGTGACGGGCTAGGCTGGTTCCGGGCCGTTCTGAGGCTCATCCCCTGTGTACATATATAGACTGGCGTTTGGGGCGCAAAAGGACCAGGCTGGGGTCCGCAAATTTGTATCTTATATTTTCTCTTGGCCTTGACGCCCATTTTTGTGCCGTTTTTCTGCGCGGCACCTCTTTATCATCGCTATCATCATACCCTAGCCGGCGGAATGCTATAATTCATGATCATCTTTTGCGCGAGTCTATTGTCTGCTGTCGTTCCGAGCTGCGAACCAGTCGAGACAAACCAAGCAGCGAAAATCAGAAACCCAGCAGATGGGCCATCATCAAAGCTAACCTCTCATTCCCTTCCACCTCACAGCTGCTTAAGAATTGCCTCCCCAATCGACTCGACCCTCTCCTCTCGGATCTTGCCCACTGCCGCACCGATCCACGACTTTGCGCCTGCCGTCCGCAATATGTGCGCATAGTCAGCGTCCGGTATATCCGTCAGGTTTCCCAGCGCCACCAGCGACCGGTATACCACCTCGCCGTCCGCTAGATCCTGCACGGGCACCGCCAGCACCTTGATCAACCTGGACAGCGCGTCTCCACTGATCGTCGACCGGCCCGCCGTCTCCTGCTCCCGCAGCGCGAATGCCGTCATGTTGCTGGCCGCCGACGCCAGCGCCACCATCAGGTTGCGGTTCTTGCGCTCGCTAAAGTCGAGCACAGCCGCGAGGAAGCCCACCGCACTCTCTGCGTGCTTGGCCACCAGCTGCTGTCCGGCACTCGTGATGAAGAGGTTGGCCAGAAGCCGGAGCACCATCATGCTGTTGTTCTCCGCTGCCTTTGCGTCCTCCGGCAGCCCCGTCTTGGCGTCGGCCGGAAAGGCCAGCACGCTCGGCAAGAGCGTATCCAGCACGTTGTGACCATCGCTGTCAGTGAATTCGGCCACAGATGGTGACGCCGCCATGCACCGCAACAGGTCTAGGCTGGGCAGCCGGTCCTTGTACGGCCACGTCGTAGCAAGCTGAAGAACAAGCGCCACCGAGCTAGCATCGAGGGCGAAGGTCGCTGTCGTCGGCTGCGCCATTGCCGGGACTGTTGCTGCTATCCGGGGCACCTCCTTGCCCAAGGTCTGCACGAGAGCGTCCAGCCGTGCAAGCTGCTCAGCGTCCAGAGCAGACCCATCGGCGAGGGTACTGTTCACCGTGTTTATCCGTTTGAGAACAGCTGAGAGTGTGTCAGCAGTTTCAGCAGTGCTCGCAGGACTAGAAACTGGCTGCACTCTGCAGCTGCGACTTACGGGTGAAGTTGCTCTGAACTAGTGTGGCAAACACCGCATGTGCGCCCACCGGATGGCTGATGCTCGACTTCGGCGCCACTTCACTGGCTGCGGGCGCCATGTCCAAAGTGAAGGTGTTGTCTGCTGCGCTTTCTGCTTCCGCGGCCGAGGAGTCTACTACGGTGCCGACTAGAAGCCACTGGTTCTGGCCTGCAACGGAGATGATGTTAGCATGTGTTGGAGAAGAGAAGGAGAACACGCAGATGTGCCGTTAGGCAAAGGTAAACAGGCAGTGTAGGAAGAAGAGAGAGAAAAAACACTTGCCTACAGACCACTGATACACGCTGATGTTGCCGCCCCCCGAGTTGATCATGACTGTCTGCCCTTCCTTCGTGCCGGATTTCGTCTCGATGAACTCCGGCCCAGGGAGTGTGCTTGCGTTGACGTCGCCGACCTGTTGCTGCGGGATGGCCGAGTGCTGGACGGCCTCCTGGAACTCCTGCAGCGCGGCCGGCGCGGCGATGCGCTCAGGGCTCCGGGTGAAGATGCGCGCCACGTTGTCACTGGACCCCGTCACAAAATCGCCCGTCTGCTGGCACACGGATACAGACCAGATGGACAGCGCTGGAAGGGTGATGGTCTGGACACAGGACGTGCCCCTCCAGATGCGCACCGTGCGGTCCTCGCTGGAGCTAACCAGCTCACCCGTCGGCAGGCTGTCCAGCGCGTAGATGAAGCTCTCGTGACCGTGCAGCACGCCGACCTCTGCGCCGTTGAACTGCCACAGCCGGATCAAGAAGTCGTTGCCCGCACTCGCAATCTTGGCTCCGCCGGGGTGTTTGCGCACGCGGCTCAGTGCCCGCACCACGTCGGGCGTGCGAATTACCACGCCGGCCCGAAGTTCACCACTGCCGTCCTGCGATCCCTGCAGCGTATATCCGCGAATCACGTGGTCGGCCGAGCCTGTGACCACAATGTTGTTGCTGTACGCGAGCACCGACCAGATCGCCCGTTGCTTGTCATTGAGGTCCGGCCCAGGAAGGTCGAGCTGCAGCTCCCACGTCGCCGTGTTCCACAGCTTCACCCGGCCGTCCCAGTCGCCCGAGACGACAAAGCTGCCGTTTGGAGACACGTCAATCGTCGAGACATTGCTAGAGTGACCCGAGAGCAGCGCGACCCGGGTCTCTGAGACGTTAGAGTCAGGCCGCCGCACCTCGATCGTGTGGCCCTGGCTGCCGGCCAGGACGAGGCCGCTTGCATGCTGGGGCCGGTCCTCGGATGGGGGCAGGTAGGCTAGGGAGTTGAACGAGTAGGGAGCCTGGGCTAGGAGAGTTGCCGAATATGTGGGCGGACTGGCGGCGGACTCGTGCCATGCCTGGACGGTGCAGTCGCGGGAAGCTGTGAAGACGGTGCCCGGCACCGGAAAGCAGACAGCGCGGACCTGCAATGTAATAAAGATGGTCAGAGGTCCTGCCAGTCTTTCTCTCCAGTATTTCCATCCATCAGCGGCTTCTCTCGACAACTCACATCCTTGTCGTGGCCAGCAAGGCTGGCCGACAGTTGAAAGTCGCCAGAAGAGTCAGCCATCGCAGCCTGGTTCTCGTAGATTCGTGCTCCTGTTTTCTCTGCTCAGTGTTTTTGAGTGAGGAGAGATCTGAGAGAGAGTTAGTCTCGTGGTTGTAGATGATGAGAAAGAGAAAGTATCCTGGGCCGCTTAGAGGTGCTGTTTGTTGGTAATCTCGTTTGACTAATCAGCTTCGCAGCCGAACACGGAAAGCAGGAGAGAGCTAATATGCGTGCATCACTGCTGTAGTGGATCGCAACTACCCCGCCGTTGCACTAAGTAGGATAATAGAGTTGTGGCGCTCTGTGGCGCTCCAGACCGACGAAACCCCCCAAATAAAATCAGAGGCACAATCTTTCCTCGCCCACTTGCTTCCCTTTTCCGCAGTTGGGTCTGCCTTGTCTCGTCTGCTTTTCGTTCTTCTTTTTGTGCCATCGCCCTCTGTATTTCTCGCGCTCTTTGGACCCGGTCTGGTAAACCCATTGTTACGTCACGACTTCATACGACTGGAACGCTCCTTCTTTTGCAGATCTCGCTCGCCTTTTCTTCGACAGTTGCGCCTTCTGTGTCTTGCATTTTCGACCCTTCACGCTCTTTCCCTGCTCGGAACTCCTTTTCCCGGCAGAGACTTTCTTCTGAGATCTGGGTATCGCGTCCGTCTCTTCTTCACTCTCTAGCCGAGTCTATCTTTTGAAATTCGTTGTTGAGCACTCGATCTCCCCCCGAACAACGCACAGACAGCACCAATGGCAGGCGTGCTCCCTGAAGGCCGGCAGTACGTGCCACTCACTTGCCACGGCCATTCTCGCCCAGTTCCGCACATCGGTTTCTCATCTCTCGCACGTGACGAAAACTACTACCTGATTTCTGCTTGCAAAGGTGAGGAGGCTCTTTGCTCGTTGATCTCTCTGATCGGACTGATTCTGCTGTGTTTCTGGCTGCTGACTCCACTTCAGATGGAAACCCTATCCTCCGAGACGGCCGGACGGGCGATTGGTATGTGGAAGGGAAACAAATGTCCATTCTTTCTGTTGCAAGCTGCTAACCAGACAGGATTGGCACATTTATTGGCCACAAGGGCGCCGTGTGGCAGGCAAAGCTGAGCCATGATATCTCGACGGCTGCCACGGCCTCGGCTGATTTTACAGCGTGAGTGCGAGAAAGACTCGGGAAATATGGACAGGACAGCACAGGACAGCACAGGACAGCTCGAAAGCCATCAGCTACTAACTTATTCCACAGCAAGGTCTGGGACACGCACACCGGCGAACTCCTCTACACTCTCCAGCACAACCACATCGTCCGGGCCATTGCCTACCCTCCCCACAATGCAGATATGATCGCTACGGGCGGATTCGAGAAGAAGCTGCGCATATTCGACCTGGCCGAGACCAGGCCTCGCCCGAGCTCCCCGTCCGCATCCGCGCCAATAGAGCCTGTCACCCTGGAGGCTGCGTCGGCATTTGAGATTGGGGCCGGGGTGCACAAGGACTCGATCAAGTTCATCGTGTGGACGAACAAGCCAACAATTCTGATCACGGCGTCCGGAAACACGCTCCGCTGGTTTGACATACCGTCGTTGAGCTGCATCCGCGAGGAGGTCTTGGACGGTGAGATCAAGTCCTGCGAGGTTGTCGAGCTGGCGCAGGGCTACAGCAGTGCGACAGACATTGGCGGTGGCAAGCCCGTCCTGGCGGCAGCAGCCGGGAAGTCAGTGTATTTCTGGGACGGTGAACAGTTTGACAACCGGATCAAGGACTTCAAGCTGTCGCACGGCGTGGCCAGCGTCGGTCTCGATCTCAAGGGCCGTAAGTTTGTTGTGGGCGAGGAGCCAGGCACCTGGGTGCGGGTGTATACATGGGAGGATGGCAGCGAGATTGGTTTGTACTCCTCTGTACTTTGAGCTCGAGGAGCTCGAGGTTTCGAGCCGGTCTTCTTCTTCCATGCTAACAACACAGACGTTCTCAAGGGCCACCACGGACCGGTATGGTCCGTCGCTTTCTCTCCAGACGGAAAGCTGTATGCCACCGGCTCAGAGGACGGTACGATCAAGATGTGGAAGAACTGTGAGGGAGACTACGGGTTGTGGAAAAGCCCCTCGGACCGGTCGGCGAAGTAGGACTCTCGACAAGTCAGCAGCAATGCAGCGGCGGGCGATCTTTCCGACAACAACAGATCGTCTCTCCATGACCGTGGGTCTCCGAGCAGCCGGAGCCGCAGCCGCAGCCGGAGCCGGTCCCGCCACAGCGTGTCCGACGACTCTCGGTCGTCTCTTGGCTCACATCCCAGCCCGGTATCTAGCAGGCCTGGCGACACGCCGCTGTGCGCCGCGAACGGCTGCCCCTCGATCATTGACGGAGATACAGCTATTTGCCCATCTAGATCCACAGGCACAGTTGGACCCAGAATCAGCCTTGCTACAGTCGGTTAAGAAAAAGTGTTATCTACATGTACTGCTCGGCAGCAACCTGCTGTACCAAACATGGGCCCACACTTCGGACATACCACAGCTTGAGCAAACTCAGAAGAATACATAGAAAACCATACTAAAGATACCCTATGACTGGGGGTTTCGACTAAACTATTTTACATCAATATTTGGTGTATCAGACGCCTACAATAGGCGTGCCTTTATCATAGCTAGTCTGTGTTACGGAATTCGCCTGTTATGCAGATTCTTGATGAAATTCTTGTTATTCTGCCCTATAAATATGTGGCAGCACCGTAGTGTCTTGAAGAGTTTGCTAGCCGACGAACGCCCCTTCCCTTGCCTCATTCTCCCTTGATTCCTTCCTTGGTGCTTCGCTTCGGCCATTCGAATCTCCTTGCATTCCAGGCCTTTTGTTCAGCGTCCCCCCATGCAGCCCAATAACTATTCAGCCTCAGCTTTTCGTAGTCTGCGTGATCTATTCGTAGCGGACAATAGGCGCTTTCAAGCGAGGACGGAGTTGATCTCGTAGCCAATCAGGGCTTCGGTGCTCGTGCCCTCCCAGCCACGAGTGCCGGCGGTGGAGAACATGTAGCGCGATGTCTGGTCGATGTAGAGATGGGAGATGACGCCGGCGCGCGGAGGGCCGGGAATGATGAGGAACGGGACGCTGGAATTCTTAGTGGCGGCGTCGTTGAGGTCGTAAAGCCGGAGGATGTCGTGGGAGGCGCTGGATGGTCAGATGTGGGAAAGAAAAGGAAAGGAAAGGAAGAAGAAAAATAGAAAACAAGAGAGTAGTACAAAAATACTTACCATACGAGATGGCGACCATTGACCATGGCGCGTACGGCACTGACAGGTCCGCTGCCGGCCGGGAAGCGTAGGGCACGCTCGGGCTTCCACACGCTGCTGGCGCGGTGGATATCAAACTCCTCGACGATGCCGTTGCGACGGCCGGCATAGATGCGGTTGCCGTCGGGGCTCCAGCAGGCGCCCATGCACCAGGGCGGCACGCCAGGACGGTTGCCGATGCGGGCGACGGGCAAGCTCTGGCGGCGGTCCCAGATGCGGATGGTGCCATCGATGCTGGCGGAGAAGAAGGTCGTCTCAGAGACCTGCGTAGGGTCGAACTCGGCCGGCGGAGGCTGCGACGAGTAGACAAGCGCGGAGGGGGAGGAGGAGGAGGCTGGCAGGGCGGCCTCGCCCATCTGGGATGTCTGGGCAGCGCCGGCAGCGGCCTGGGTAGCCTGGGAGCTTGGCTCGGACTGGGATGCTGCGGGCTCCGTGACCGTGGACGAGAGCAGCTGGGAGGCGTCGGCCGGCTCAGCGTAGTCGTGTGCCTGTCCGGACAGCTGCTGCTGGAGAGCCGCTGGCGTGGATGGCTGATCAGCCGTGGTGTCCATCACGAGAAGAGACGGTGGGCCAGCTGCTGCGGCTGCGGCTTCACTCTCAGAGGCAGCTGCGGCGCCATCTAGTGGTGGCACGGCAGAAGCAGAAGCAGAAGCAGAAGCAGCAGACTGGTCTCCAGGGACGTCGTCTGCTGTGCCAAACGAGTCGCCAAATATATCTGCCACTGCGTCCTTGTCGTTATCGATGTCGTTGCCGCCATCGCCGCCATCGCCGCCGCCGCCGCCGCCATCGAGTACCATGTCGACGTCCTGCTCGAAGCCGTCGACAGCCGTAGCCAGGCCGCCGTCGTCGTCGCCAAACGGGTTATCGCCCAGGCCGTTGTCGAACAGCGGCGCGCCAGGACTGCCAAACAGCGACTCGTGGTCGGGGATGGGGTCGTCACCATTGACCGTGGCCGATGCTCCGCTTGCCGACGCGCCTGCACCAGCTCCGGACCCAGCTCCAACCCCGACTCCGGCTCCGACCTCGGCTTCCATGCCTAAGCTGCCGCCGAGGCTGGTGTCCCCATTAACGCC
>JRUC01000556.1:0-17113 GCA_000806385.1 Leptographium procerum
GAGCGCGAAGACGGGAGGCGCGCCCAGGGGAAGGGGGGGAGGGCGAGAAAGCAAAAGGGCCAATTGGAGATCAATGGTGGCCAGAAGCGTCAGCGAAAGGGGAGCACAAGCTGCAACCACCCGCCTATAGTTTCCTGAGTCCAACTGCCTCTCCAGCAAGAGACGGTAAGAAAGAGAGAGCGCGAGCGCGAGAGAGAGACAGAGATAGAGCAGAGCAGACGCGTGCGCAGATACAGGGAGTCGGAAGCGGATGAGGAGGGGCGCAAAGAGTTTAGACACAGCTCTTCAGTGCGTATTCTTGTTTTCCTTATTCCCTGCTCTTATTCCTGCTCTTCCACAGCTCGGCCCTTGTTGTACTGATGGTCGCCGACTTGAGTGACAATGATCCGAGGTTGAGGTGCCCGAGAGAGGACAAAGACCGGGGTGGGTGATGAGACGAGCAGATTCGCGAACGGGCAGCGAATTCGTGCCAACAGGGTGTGTGGGATCAACAGAGGCCGTTGCAAATAAAATAAAAAAGCTAGAAGAAAAAAGAGACGGAAAAAAGAGGGAAAAAAAGAAAGCAAGCTGCCTTAGGTCCCACTCCCATGCACCTCGTTCTGCTGTTGCTGCTGTTTTTCCCTCTTCAATCTCTGCACACATGCAGCAAACGCAAGAAGAGTGTCGCAGACTGCAGGGTGCAGGCCGTCCTGGCAAGACGTTGGAATTTGCGTGCCGAGAGGGGGGAAGTGTAGGTGTGGCCCCAAAGCCGCTGCTGATCTCGGCTAGTGGCTTTCGGTGGCTGGTTGGCTGACTGACCGGCCGTCTGGCTCACTGAAGATGCGGCTACGGCTGCCAATGGTGCTCGTTGCCGCTGTTTTGTCGCTTCTGTGCACAAATACTTTGCTGGGCAAGGAACCCCCTCCTCCTCCTGTTGTTGCTACAACTTCTGCTTCTGCTGCTTTCGGTTCAGCCGCTTCTGCTGCAGTTGTTGTTGCCGATGCCGATGAGTGGGCTGTTCGAGATACGGTCCGGGACCGGAACACGGCTCCGCCATGCAAGGCTGCCGACGGGTAAAGGCCGAAGAAGAAAGAAAAATCTGGGCCAGAGAAGCCGACGGCCAACGGCGGGTCGAATTGGCGTGCGACAACGCAGGCGGATAGAAAAAAAATAGGAAAAAAAAAAGATCACACGAGCATCAGACAAGAGGAAAAAGACAAGATGGAGGGGAGAGATTGTCTTTGGGGGGAGGGGGGCAAATGTGGTAGCGTGCAGTGTCACGACTGGACCCGGTCTCGAGGCTTTGCTTTGAGTGGTGCTGCAGTCGTCGAGAAGAGATGGGGGAGAGAAATGCGACGGCACGTTGACGCCTTTTTTCGGATTATTTTTTTCATTTATTTTTATGTCCTGTTTTTTGGTAATTTGCAACTTTCTTAGCTCATCCCCAACCCACTTTCCATCCTTTGTTTTATCTCTTTTTTTTTCCTGCCCTGCCGTTGGGCAGCAGAGGAGCTTGAACTGCGGGGTTTTCACTTGGCCAATGCACGATTCCTTCCTTCTTCCCATCTTAGCCGGGTCACCTTGCCCGTTTTGCCTGGCCGCGCTAAAATATGTCTTCATCGAGTGTGGACTCTGACTCCACCAGTCACAGGCATGCGGCATGCTAAGTATTCTGTATGGCATGCATGTGACTTGAAATTACGTGCTCTGTGGCTTGTCTTCTGTGGCTCAGCTCAGCTCACCGTCTTCTTTTTTTCTTCGGCTTCCGTTGATGCAAGTCCGCGCCGGCTGTGCAGGACTGATGCACACTCTTGCTAGCCTAGCTGCGTGGTATATGCTCGTCTTTCCTATACTTTTGGTCTGCTGTTCCCGCGCCCTGCAGCCACATGTTGATCACATTTCCGCTCTGCCCTGTGAGCCCACATCGACACTTAGCTTGCATCTTGCTTCAGGCTGAATTGTGCCTCTCACCCCCCCCTGCTTTCCTGACTACTGCTTTTCTTTATCGACTTGACTTGTTCTCCCATGGCTTCTTGTGCCTCTTGTTTCTCGTGTAACGTGCATCTACAGCCTACATCTCTCCTCTAATACGTAGCTGTTTATATGGCCGCCCCAAAGCACTTAAGGCGTTCGTGGTCGTGTACTTGATGAGATGGATCGTGCCCCAGACTTCAGGGAAGTGAGGAGAAGCAGACATTATGATGAGATTTTTACATCTATCCGAGCGCCGTATGCGGGCGAGTAGTGACAGATCATCGACATTGAGAAGTTTGACATGTCTCTTCTGCCCTGCTGTTTCCACGTCTGCAGGTCTAAAGGTCTACATGACTTCGAGTTTAGCTTTCCACAAAAGAGTACCATGTTAAACAGCGCGTGTCAAGAAGATAGCTCCTACAAATCCCGGAGGCAGCATTGGCTGTTTCGGTATGCCGCTTCTTGGCGCGGCCTGCTGCTGATTGAATACCGTCTGGGTAAGATACAATGGCATACCGCATACGGCCATCCCGACATGAGAGCCCAACATATTAACGGCAGCAGCAAGTAGCGTCGTCTCGTATTAGCTCACTCCTCCGTTCTCGCACTGGACGCCACAAAGGCACACAATCACACACATACGCCTCTCTGATTTTAGAATGGCTGTGTGCAGTGTAAGAGCAATAAAAATTCTCGGAGCTTGCCATGACACACAGAGCCAAGAACCTTGCCTCGCTGGATCCCTCCCTAACGTGCTGTTTTATTTCATGTAAGATATATGACATTTGAAGGAGTCTTACGGTACATATTCCTACAAAGCCAACCACAGGATGCAGCATGATCACCAGATGCTCATGTGGCCCTGCATGCTTGGTTCGCCCTCTGTGTCTCTTGTCCTCCTGCCACCCCTCCCCTCCCCCCCTCACAGGCTGCTGTGACTCAAGCTTCGTGTCCCGTGCCTCGTACGCAGCGCCGTGCTCTGTGCTTTACGGTATATTGCTCTTGGCCCATACATCAGCAAACACGCCTGTTTGCCTGAGCACTCATCAGCCAAGGTGTTGGCGGCACGCACGATCTTGGACACACACGCAGCACCAACATGCATCCACGCCCCCGAAGCCTCTTCTCCACCCTTGTGCCCACGACTTGAGATGTCGTGTTCCCAAACTGCTTTTTGTCCACTCAGAATATCCCTGCAGCAGCACACAGCATCTGCTAGGCGCCAATATTTGTCACGCTGGCCTTTTGCTTCGCCACCAGCTCTTTGTCAGATTACCAAATGCTTATACTTAGTTCCGGTCCATCTATCGTGATGATGCCGCCCTGATGCCGCTATATTTATGTAATAGTGTTGATAGTACAGAAAGCCAAGAAGACACGCAATGCTTTTATTATTCGGTAGAGCCAACCGCATACTACCACCCACACCCGATTATGCCAAAATTCGCTGCGATTACTGCCGATGCATCCATCCGCGTCGTCAGGCCACAAGCAGCGGAGAGCAAGAGAGGAAAAAAGATGGGGGAAGTCGAAGAGTGACTGTGAGAGGGTCACGTGAATATAAAGCCTGAAGGGGATGGGGCGATCAACGGGATGAAAGAGCCGCTCATGTCCACGTCTAATCTACGATGGCGAATCTGCTCTTGCTTCTCAGACGCTTGCCGTGTATGAAAAATAGAAAAGGGAATGGCAGCATCGCCACGGTCAGAAAAGCCAAGAGCGATGTCGCCCATTGGTAGCCCAGCTTGTTATACATTTGCAAGCCAAACAGGGGGAAAGCGGCTGTGAGTGGTCAGATTTAGTTGCACATCGGCCAGCACGAAAATGCAGGAAGGGGAGCCCTAAAAAAAAAAAGAGAGAGACATGGTGAGAACACGAGCAACCCGGCCGGGCGGGTCGAGGGTTAAACGGTGGTGCGACAAACGACGTCTGGATGGAAAAGAAAGCAAGATACCTGGCCAAGCTAGGGCAGGGAGAGACTTGGAGCAGTGAAAATCAGAGAATAGGAAGAGACATCACTTACCAGCAAAGGTACATCGCACAAGAGCATTCGATGACAGCGCACTTGCCCCGTATAGCACATACACTTCGACCTGTGCATCAATGTGTAAGCGTCGCATTCTAACCAATCCCCTGCTATTCTCTTGTGTCCGGAGGATGCTATTTATTTGCATGGGTGGAGCGGGAAGACTTACAAGAAAGGTAAAGATGCCGCTGAAAGCCAATATTGTTCTGTGATGCAGAGTAAGGTGTGCGGTTAGCGGCACTGTCCCACGAAACGATGACAAAAAATAGGCACAGCAAAGTGAAACTGAAGAATGGCATATTGGATCTTTGTCGGCAGCGGGAGGCTGCAGTGGAGGTGCCCCTGCCGAAGCCATGATTTGATAATTGAAGAGAGAGAACGAGGAGCGTAAGAGAGATGAGGCGGAAGAATTAGGACCATGACTTTTCCCGATAGCAATGGCCAGTTTGCAAGTTTTAAGGAGTTGCATGTACAGTGGCTGTAGGGCACAACAGCCCGGTCAAAAGCAAATGAGGATGTGCAAAGATAGAGAGAGTGAAGAGCAGTCATTGGCAGTCTGGGAAAATGAGCCACCTTCACATCACACAACCTTAAAGTGGGGTCGATGAACTGTAATAGGCGGAATGGGGGCGGAAGTAAATGACGAGGCTCTTTCGTGTTGTTGGCGAGTCCGTTCCGAGAATAGACAATAATGAGGAGCGAAAATGAAATCAAGCACCCGTTAAAGTAGCAGGCAAGAAGGGGGGAAATAAGAAGGAAAGAGGAAAGAAGAAAGACAACAAGAGATTTTACAGAAAAGAGAAAGTCACAAGCAGCTGGGGGAAAAAAAAAAAGAAAGGCATACCCCATAGCAAATATAGCAGAGCCGATGATGGGCATGATCCAGTGCACGTGGGGGTACGTGGACCAGCCGAACCAGAAGAGGCCGATGGAGACGAGGATGGAGCCGAACATGAGCGACGGCAGGCGGTCCTCAGGCTCGCTGCGCAGTCGGGATTCGCCGGTGGCGGCCTGGCGGCGCTGCATCAAGCGGGTGCGCACGCGCGTCCAGACTGGAGCGGTGACGGCGCCGGCGAGCATGCCGACGAGCAGGCCCAGGAAGGCGAGGCCGTTCTGCCACAGCTTGAAGCCATGGGTGTGCTCGAGCACGAGCGGGATGGCGCCGAAGAAGAGGTAGAGCACGCCCAGCAGGATGGCCGAGTAGAGGTTGAGCAGCAGGCACATGGGCTCGTAGATGAGCAGCTGGAACGGCCGCAGCAGCGCCAGGCCGACGGTGCGGGTCACGGACCGGTTGGCATTGAGCTTCTCGAGCGGCGCGCGCCAGCGGTCGTCGCCGGTGTCTGCGCGCAGGCGCCGGGCCCGGTTCCGCAGCAGGACCGGGTGGTAGGTCTCGGGGACGAGCAGCAGCAGCGCCACGAGCACGCAGAAGCTCCAGATGATGAGCAGGTAGTGCGTCCAGCGCCAGTTGGCGTACGTGTTGACGAAGCCGCCGATCAGAGGGCCGATGGAGGGCCCGATGAACGGCGCCGCCGAGAAGAGCGCCATCGGCCCTTGCATGGCCTCGCGGTGGAACAGATCGCCCACGGTGCCGCCGGCCACCGACAGGAACGCGCTGCCGGCGAAGCCCTGGAAGAAGCGCGCGATGAGCATGGTCTCGATGTTCTGGGCCACCGCTGAAGGGATGATCCAGATGAGGAACAGCAGGAACGAGCCTAGGTAGATGGGCCGGCGGCCGTAGAACTCGCTCAGTGGGCTCCACACCGGCCCCAATGCGATTCCCAGCACAAACGTCGACAGGCCCAGCGTTGCCACGATGCGCGAGTTGCCAAACTCGGCGTCCATCTGCTCATACGTCGACGTGTAGATGGAGCTCGCACAAGTCCTGCGATATGTGTTAGAATAGGACAGCACTTCACAGGGAGAGAGAGAGAGAGAGAGAAAGGGGGGGGGGGGAGACAATACTTACACACACGTAGCTCCTACGCAAGTCACGCTGACAATCATCCACTTGCGCGCTGTGCCCATACTCCGTGGATTCTCTGGATCGCTGTCGCCGCCGTCCCA
Source organism: Leptographium procerum (assembly GCA_000806385.1). Classification (NCBI taxonomy): domain Eukaryota; kingdom Fungi; phylum Ascomycota; class Sordariomycetes; order Ophiostomatales; family Ophiostomataceae; genus Leptographium; species Leptographium procerum. The sequence continues at coordinate 6,044 of JRUC01000556.1, forward strand.
CGACACCTCATACGGGTCCTTCTCCGACAGCCCTGGCTCAACATCGTCGCTCTGCTGCCGTGCGTCCTGGGTGATGTCGTCGTCCTCATCCTCGTCGACGGAAACCTCCTCAGACGAACCGTTAGAGCCATTGCCGGCGTCTATCCTTGGCCTGTCCAGAACAGCGCCTCCTGCTTCCTCACTGTCCTTGTCCTTGTCCTTGTCCTGGAGAGCTCTTCGCTCAGCGGCAGAGTTGCAACGGTGTATACTAACATGCTCCTGGGGCAGCCGCGCGCCGTTGGTGGCTTTGTCGTCCTTCTCCATATCTCTCCACTTGTGTGTAGCGACTCGACAAGACGTTTTATTTCATGTGCTCACAACTGAAGATGTATAACCAGCGGCAGCAACAAATAAAAAGATACAGATATCTAGGGCTTCAGGTCTGGTTATATCATGAGCCAATGTCAGCCAAGGGCAAAGCATTGATACCCTGTTGACTCAGTTTTTTGCATATTTCCCGTGTTAACGCCGTGCTCTCGGCGTTACAACGGGGCAGCAAATCTGCAGTGCCGTATATGGGCAAAGCAGCTATGCCGGCAGGGGATAAGTCGGCGAAAAAAAACGGCAGGGGTCCATTATTCAGCAGGCGGAATATTGTGTCTCCTCTGGTTTCCCCTCTGGTTGCTCATCAAGCTCGTCACGCCAGCAGGCCTTAGCTTGCGGGACCGTTCCGGTCAAAGTGGATGCAACGGGGAAAAGGCTGCATTTTGCGGCTAGGTGCCTCTATCAAGACAGGCGATGACAGCTGCGATAATGCGGTGTGAACCGTTGATGACATCACTTTGATATCATCCATCTCTCCTGGTTCGTGCCCGTATTTGCTTACACGAAGCTTGGGGGGGGGGCGAATTCACGGGCGAGGCCGATTTGAAAATTGCGAGATTTAACGTGTTTTGGAGGCAAATTATCGAGCAAACTGCTGAGTAAAGGGCCAAAGGAAATAGACCGGGTGAAAGTCGTGTGTCTTCCCCCGCTTTTTCACGGGAGAGCGGAATGCTTGGGTGGGCAGAACGACGGTCCTGCCGGCACCGTGGCTCCGATATTACTCAGCAGGGCACGTGCCTGTCTCCGGGTATGTAATGTATGAAGCAACAGAATATCGATTAGGTGCGGTATCCGAAAAATGCTACTATCAAATCCTGCGCCAGCAATGCGATGCTATGCTCCACAACCCACCTTCTACTATGTAAGCCTTATCCGGTCCGTATTTCGTGTTCGTTGTTTGCACATACACTCTTCTCCTCTTGTCTGTCTCTCTGTCTTTCACTCTCTTTCTCGCTCTTTCTCTCTTTCTCCCTCCCTCTCTCTCTCTCTTTCTCTCCTAGTATGTCTCTGCCAGGCTAGAGAAGCTGGGAATATCGCTTAGGTCGCAATTGAAGGACCGCTGTGAGGCCTTGGCCGGCAGGATACCGGCTGCTAGCCCCTGCTTGTACGACCACTGCGGGGCGTCCTCGGTGTCCCAGGTCCAGTACCACCAGCCCCAGCCCTTCTCGAACGAGTACATCTGGGCCTCGGCAAAGGTCAGCAGGAACTGCTTGTACTCGTCGCTGTAGCTGCTGACGTCCGCATTGGCGTCGGTGCACGAGCAGGTCGAGTTTTTTGCCGGACACATGGGCGTCAGGGCGTTGAGCGTGGTGTTGCCGACGTCGTAGGTGCCGGTCCAGCGGTTGCCGTTGCCGACGTTGCCCAGATACGTGGCGCAGTCGGTGTCGGCCTGCGACCACTCGGCCACAATGGTGGGGCCGAAGCCGGTGCTGGTGTCCATGCTCTGATCCGTCTGCTGCGTCCAGTCAGTGCAGGCATACTCGATCTTGGCCTCGTGCGTGTACACGATCTGCTCGTTGTTGAAGATCTCGTACTGGTGCACGTCCAGCGCCAGGTTCTCGTCGTTGGGCTGGCCCTGCCAGCGGCTGAGCCCGCAGAAGCCGTCCCCGAACACGATGATGGTCGAGTTGTCTAGCCCGTTGCCGCGCACCAGCGCCGCCGCCGTCTGCGTCCAGTTCATCACCTCCGACACCGACAGGAACGTCATCCGCGGCTCGTTAGCCAGCCCGTAGTGCGAGATCACGTTGGCGTACCGCGCCTGCGCAAAGAACTGCGACAGCTGGTCGTGCACGTCTAACGACCGCTGCATGTTGAGCTCGCCGTCCGTGCCGTTCATCCACCCGATCGTGCCCTGCCGCCCGCTGTGGTTCCACCCGTTCTGGCTGCCCGGCAGCCCATGCAGGTCCAGGTTCACCCGCAGCCCGTGCCGTCGCGCCCACTCAATCCCCCGCAGCAAGTACCGCCAGCTCGTCCGGAACAGGTACGGGTCATCGTCGTACACCGCCACCGCCCAGTACGAGAACGGGATGCGCACGTGGTCCAGCCCTGCTGCTGCGATCTCCTCAAACGTTGACTCCGTCACAAAGGTTGCGTAGTGCGACTCCAGCGTGCTGGCGCAGACCGTCGACCCCAGGTACGAGCACAGCGTCCACTCGTCGATGATCCCCAGGCTCGAATCGTACTTGTTGAACAGCGACGGCGTGATGAACGGCTCCAGCGACAGCCAACCTCCCAGGTTGACACCCCGTGCCGGCGTTGTCCCGTACGATCCCCACGCTGTGTTCAGCGCTGCTGTGTCGTCGTTGGCCGATGCCGAGTCGTCGTAGCTGGTGTTCAACCCCATTATAGGCAGGCCACCCACCGTCTCGTTTGTGTATGTCAGGTTGAAGTCCGTTGTGTCTGTCCACTTGTACGGGTTCAGCCACGTCGGCGCGTCCGTCGGAATGCTGCTGGCCGAGATGCCGCCCAGCCCTGATGATGACGAGTTCGAGCTTGAGCTCGTGCTGCTGTGCTTGTTCTTACTGACCACCACCGCCACCACCACGATGACGATAACGGCGACCAGCGCTCCTATCCCTCCAAATATCACTGATTCAGTCGATTAGAACACAGTACACTTCACGTAAACAAGAGGGCGGAAGGGAAAGGAGGAGGAGCCACTCACAGAACTTCTTCTTCTTCTTCTTCTTCGCCTCCTCGTCAGTTGTCGCGCTCTGGGTATAATACAACTTCTCGTCCTTAGTCTTCTCGATGGTATCTGTGCTGCTGCTGCTTCCACCCGCTCCGCCGCGCAGGTGCCCCGCAGGAACGCCCCGTGACCGCCCCTCTTCCAGTATAGCACCGCTGGGTATCCGACGGTCTCGCCGTCTCCGGTGCTTCCTGTCGCTGTGTCCGCCCGTCTCAACCCTTTCGTAGCCGTCGCCTTCTCTATGGTCGTGTTCTTCGTCTGTATTGTCGTTGTGACGTCGCCGCGTCTTCTTTGGCCGTCTTTCGACGTCCAGGTCCCGATACAGCTCGTCCCGTCTCGGGCTTTCCGCCCGTCTTCGGCTATCGTCTCGCCTTCGGCTATCGTCTCGTCTTCTGCTGTCGCCCCTTCTCCGGCTGTCGCCCCTTCTCCGGCTGTCATCCCGCCTCCGTCCATCCTCTCTTCTCCGTTCTTCCTTTCTCCGTTCTTCCCTTCTCCGCCCATCGTCTCCTCTCCGTCCACTTTCCCTCCTCCGGTCATCGTCATGTGTGTGTGAATCGTCTTGCGCTACCGCTTCGTATCGTGTTCTGGATTCGTACGGAGCTCTTGACTCCCGCCTTGTTCTTGACTCGTGCCTTGGTCTCGACTCGTCTCTGGTCGGTGACTCGTCCCGTCTTGGCTCGTTTCTCTCCTTCCGCTTCCGCTTTGCCCTATGCTCTTCTGGTTTCGATCTCGGTCTAGATTCCTGCTGTTCCTCGTACGGTATATCATTACTGTTTCCCGTATTGCTATCATTCAGCTGAGCCAAAGCGTCCGCCGACAGTGGTCGTCTCTTTTTCCGGCGCCGTCTCTCATCTGTCGACGCCTTCTTCTTTTTCTTTACATCATTGCTAGTGCGATGTCGTCGTGATGTGGATTCGAGAATTTCCGAATCGTGCGAAGACATGCTGGCTACTGGGCTGACGTCTAGCTGCAGATTCTCTTGGAATGCTGATCGGATCGTGCCTCATTCCTTGTCAGATAGAATAGGATGATCAGAATTGTGTCTAGTTTTTTGCCAAGACTTTTCTACGCTCACCAATATGAAATAATGTTTAATTTGTTTGCATGTGTAACCGCCACGTAATCGTCGTTGCCCCAGCAACGCGGTCTAATTGAACATCCCGTTATTTCCAGCACTCGTCAGCTATACTCGTACGTGTATAATTTACAACAAGGCCAACTTGTCTATCAATAGAAAAACTATCGAAGATGAGGATGATGATGATCTGTGATAGACGCATGTGGAAACAGACTTCTTTCAAAATGATGTTCTTCAATAACACACGCTCTCTTGAGCTAGGGCATACTTCCGCTGTGAAAAGTCCATTCTGTCTAAATGCTAAAAGTAGGGTTCGAAAGTTAGCCAAAAGAGACTTTTATTAGAAAAGCCACTCCCATTCTACATCTGCGCATCTAATCGACTGCTACAAGCAAAACTTATAGAAACTGTTTTTATGCTTCTCTCGAAGTCGGACAATAGCCTAGGAGTACTCCGTAGCCCCTCAATGGCAAGGCCCCACTGCGGTGGCAGAATCAGGCTTGGAGAGTGGTCCGAGAATCGCCAAAAACTCTATTTGGATAGGAAAGAGGAACGCTACAGGTCGCCGGCGTCCCCGAGCTGCCGCTGCCCGTTGTCTTAGTAGGGGCCATCGAGTCGGGGGTGGGCAATTGGCTTTGTCCAGATGTAGTGAGAGCATTGTCAATGTCCAGCACGCGAATAATGCTTTTCAGAACAGAACTGAATGGGGGAAATTGGGTCGCGGCTTCTTTGGCAAGTCGTGCGAATGCCTTCGACGACCGTCTGCACCTTGGTAGATTAACCGCCGTCTTTGAGATTGACCTCGTTGTCCGCAGTAGCCTCTTCGACCGGGAACTTTGACAGGTGAAATTTGTTCCCATGTATGCGGCCTCACAGTGTGGTATTGCGACGTCTCCCCACTTCATCCGTCACATTCTGTGGCTCGATGCATTCCGGACGCAAGTTGTGGCCGCATATTATAATTGTGTATGCTATAATCGGCATCGAAACATCGCTCATAGAGCGAATCGCCAATCGTCACGCCCTTTCTGCCAGTCATAGGCCGCGCTGCAGTCGTCGTGCAGACTCTGGCACCGTGAGAATCAGCTGCTAGGAAGCGCCGTATTTCAATAGGTTGCAATGTGTGGAGCACAGCCCGATACGTTTCGCTGTCCCGCCTGCGCTCGGCCGCGGTTTCGTACGACATAGAGGCTGCGGGCCGCTTGTCGAAGTTCCCATGCAATGCAGGCTAAGCGCCCTAAGAAGAACGACCAAACCATCCCAAGATTACAGTCGAAACTCAATTCACTCACACATGGCGGCTGGTGTGGATGAATGACAAAAAGGAGCATTGTATTAGCAAGCTCAGACTGGCTGCTCCCAAACACGGTGATGCCAGCCATAAAAAGTATGTTGTACAAAATCGCAGTCGAAAGGAACGAGTCTGAGCCTTGCTGAAGCGATCCTGGCGTCTAAATTTCGCGTATCTTCGAACTTCAAGGACGGAGTCTGACAAGCATATGGTGTTATCGTTTTATCCATAGCCTGGTATGTCACACAGACACATTCGCCTGACAGGAGCCGCCCAACCAGAGTATCCAAGTAAAGCTGCAATGGAACTTGACTGCTGTCTTCTTTTTCTATTCTTTTTCTTTTTCTTTTAGCTTGTCTATGTCTCTCATGTATACAATTTTGTGAACTCGAAATCAGTTGTTTTGTATGTATTACAGAGGATCGCGAAAACTAGAACCATGGATGAGCTGCTCAAACGAGCGCAAGCTTTCAGGGCGTGCAGCCTTGCACAACCACAGCACGATAACCTGTTCAAGTCAAGCCGCCACGAGGATGTGCTACGAGATATCCGTGATATTCAATCGCAATGGGAGCTGGAGAGAGCGATGACGAACATGGGGCGGATGCAACCCTTTCTCACTAGCATGGAGCATCTGGAAAAGGTCTTGATAACTTTCGATTCCCCAAATACCACAGAAGTCATGGCTTGTGTTTGGGGCCCAGTTCGGTTTCTTCTCTATGTAACGCCACTCCTCTATGCTATGAAAACCGTCATTCGCTAATCAGCTGTGGTAAAGACAACGAATCCCACAGACAGAGCATTCAACTGCATTCTCGATGTTTATGAGGCATTGGGAAGTCAGATCCCTGCACTGTTTCAATACACATGGCTTTTCAAAAGTGCACCAAAGATGCTGGTGTACATTTACGAAGATATTCTTGAGTTTCATGGGCTTGCGTACAAGCTATTCTCTCTTCGTTCCGACTGTGAGCCATAAGTCATTTCTGTCATTGGAGCGAGGGGCACTAATCTTAGTCTGCAGTGTGGCAGAAGCTGTACAGATCAATTTGGAAGTCATTAGGACACACCTTCAGACACCTGGGCCAGTCTCTGAGGAGCCACAGAGAATTTATTGAAAAGTGTGGCACATCCCTTCGAGATCCGCAAACGACTTTGAGTGATGCTAAGGGATCGGGACGCAAGAAGCTTTTTCTTAGCTTCCGCAAATTCCGCGATGCCGCCAAGATGCAGTCGCGAGCCAAGCGGCATGGTAGAGAGGTGAAGCGGAGCCGAGAAATCTTTGCAGAGGATGAGAAGAAGAGGAGGGCGCAGGAAAAGAAAAGGGTCCTAAAATGGATTTCTGCATCGGAGAAGACACCGCTGTTGCATAAGCAATCTCAAGACAGGAGAATATCTCCTGATACCGGCCGCTGGCTCTTTAGGAGGTACAGACAGGTCAACGACTGGATGAAATTAGACCAGCGCCCTGGTTCTGCGATCTGGCTGCTTGGAAGCAAGGGCTGTGGTATGACCGGCCCTGCACCCCCGAAACCAAAACAGACTCTGGGACGGCTGAGCTAACAGCATGCAGGTAAGACCGTTGTAGCATCGCTCCTCATCGATGAGCTGCAGGTATTGAAGACAGAGGAACAAAACTACGCGAGCCCGACGGCGAATAAAACGTACTACTTCTACTGCCGGAACGGGGAACTCGGGCTCAACACTTGCCTTGGGATTCTCAAGGGGATCCTCCATCAGATGGTCAATGCCGATGACTATCTCCTGCCGCTCTGTGTCGAGAAGTGCGATGCAGCCCGCGGAAGGAGAAATCTGGCAAGCACAGAGATGGTCAAGTCTCTGGTCGAGACCTTCTTTGAATACAATATCCGGCAGTATGTCGTCATTGACGGGCTGAATGAGTGTCAAACGGCAGACGAGTGGCGTCAGGCGGCAAAGTTCTTCATGCGACAGGTTTCAAAGTGCGACAGCATTAGGCCGGGCCAACTTCGGGTTTTCTTTATAAGTGAATTGATGCCGAATCTATCCCGAGAAAACATCATGCCGAGAGACGAGGCCTGTGTGCTGATCAGACCCGATGACAATGCAGCGGACATTGTGGCATATGTTAGAAAGAGGCTGGAAGGTTTCACCATGCCGGCGGGTCCAGATCGTGGTTCCAGCCTTGACGATGACACCAAGCAGCAAATCGAAAAGCTTATCTGCTTTCATAGCCAAGGTACGTAACAGCGACGAGGGACACGTCGGATTAGAAATAGCAGCAGGCTGATAGAAGTGACGAGAAGGCATGTTTCTGTACGCCTGTCTATGCATCGAGCATCTGTTTCAGCAACAGACAATGGGCGCGATTCGTCAAATAAGCACGAACGAGATTCTACCCGAGAAGCTCATGGAGTTGTAAGCTCATTGCTCTCTATACATGGGAGATGAAACTGACTGGCTATAGATACGAAGACCTTCTGGGGGGGGTGAAAGCTACGCTGCTGAAAATGAACCATGGCAAAATGCACTGGCAGCAGGCAATATCTATGCTTGGATGGTTGGCATGTGCAAAGCGGAATCTGGACTGGCATGAGTTGCAAGCCATTCTTTCGTACAACCCTGACGACCAAACAGTCGACTTCGGCAGTCGGATGGCTCGTCTGGATGCCCAGAAATACTTGGGGCCGCTGGCATACGTTTTGAGTGGCGGTCACATCCAGATCATTCACTCGACAGTGCGGAGGTAAGTTGGGCCTCTCAGTTTGTTTTCTGGGTGCGGGGGAGTAAAGTTCTGATGCTCACGTGTTCTACCACACCAGCTTCATCATCAAGAGCAATCACATAGACAGACAGGAAGTGCAGTGCGACCTTGCCATCCGCTGTCTGCGCTACCTCTGTCTTCTGAGCTCCTCGAATCTCGACAACAATGCGACGCGGCGGCAGAAAGCGCGGCTGGGCTGGTTCTCATTTCAGGACTATGCCTGTTCGTATTGGCAGGACCATATCAGCACGCTGGTGAAGGACTGCAGCAGCTTGTTCCACGCCAACAACACCCGATCCCGGAAGTACAGCCGACGGTTGGGTGATGCCCTGCGAGAGTTTGTCGGGCTGCACCTTGCAGATCTGAGATTCGAAGCGAATCCCAAACTTCCGCAGTCGCTTGACGAACTTGCCGACTTTTCGGGGCTGCCATTCTACCAGGACCTGTGCGTGCTCTGGAAGCACGTAGGGCTATACGAGCGGACAACGCATTATGCCATCCTCACGACTGGCATCCAGCCAGTCGATGAGGCACTGCAGAAGAACCGGGCGATAATCGAGACGGAGCTCACACCCAACACATCGGCCAGCCGCAACGACAAGGTGGTAGACTACTACGGCGCCAACCTGTTCAAGTGCGGCCACCTTCTATGCCGGTTCTTCTATCTGGGCTTCGACGGCGCGCGCGACCGCGATGCACACACTGCCGAACACGAGCGGCCGTATACCTGTCCGATCGACAACTGCTCCTTCGGACCCCTGGGCTTTGCTTCTGGCAAGGACAGAGACCGGCACGTGTGGATACATCACCAGGATCCATGGCCAGGGCCCTCGTATATCAAGGCACTGCAACAGAGACAAGAGGAGCAGAGATTTGCCTGCAAACTATGCAGCAGGGATTTTGCTAGCAAAATTAGCTTAGACGGACACGAAAGGAGCCACTCTGGAACACGACCGAGGAGGATATGAGAAGTTGAGACGGTGACTTTGTGCTGGTGTGGTATTTGTGCAAATGTTCAACGGGAGTAGTTATGTTCAATAACCAAAGATCTAGCTGAGATTGAACGCGGCCTTGTGAAATTGTCTATGCTGTCTTCCTAGCAGGCATGTTGTCCGCAAATGGGCGAAAACAGGCTCGATCAAGTAGCCATGTGGGTTTATAGCAATGCAGCTACGGTAGCTGTCCATTGCTCAGTGACAAAAGACGTCTGCCGTTGCTACACAGTACTCGTACGTCGTGGGTGGGGCTTCTCAAATCTGGGGTAGGACTCTGCCGACTCAAGCCGATGCTAAGCGCACGCTCTCACTACTTCCCCACATCCCCGGGTAGGTCTACGAGTAATGTGATGCTGGCAACTAAATTCCCATGCTACGCACTGCGAGGACGACAGAACACCGGACGGCCACCATGATATCACGGGCTGCTTCGATGACGTCTCGCGGGCGGTGGCGGCGCCTCGGGCAGGGCCCACTTGGTTGCTGCTGCTACTCGACGCAGGCGCTGGCGGGAGCGCGGCTCAACGTGCCGATCGACTACGCGACAACGCCGCTGCTGGCACACACGGCACAGGCAGCGCTGGGCCAGGCCGAGCTGCCCGCGGAGGCGCGCGGCGGGACAACGAAGCGGATGAACGTGTTCCAGGCGGTCAACGACGCGATGGCGACGGCGCTGGGCGAGGACGAGTCGGTGCTGCTGTTCGGCGAGGACATTGCCTTTGGCGGCGTGTTTCGCTGCTCGATGGGCCTGCGGGACAGGTTTGGCGACGAGCGCGTCTTCAACACGCCGCTGAGCGAGCAGGGCATCCTGGGCTTCGGCATCGGGCTCGCGGCCGAGGGCATGCGGCCGATCGCCGAGATCCAGTTTGCCGACTACGTCTACCCGGCCTTTGACCAGCTGGTCAACGAGGCGGCCAAGTTCCGTTACCGCGACGGTTCCAACGGCCGCCATGTCGGCGGCCTGACCGTGCGCATGCCCTGCGGCGGCGTAGGCCACGGTGCCCTCTACCACTCGCAGTCACCCGAGAGCCTGTTCGCACACATTCCCGGCCTGCGCGTCGTCATGCCACGCTCCCCTCTGCAGGCCAAGGGCCTCCTGCTGGCCGCCATCCGCTGCAACGACCCCGTCGTCTTCTTCGAGCCCAAAATCCTCTACCGCGCCGCCGTCGAACACGTGCCCACCGCCGCCTATGCCCTGCCGCTGTCCACGGCCGAGATGCTCAAGGAGGGTAGCCACCTGACCGTCGTCTCCTACGGCCAGCCGCTGTACAACTGTCTCAGTGCCATCCGCCACGCCGAGGAGGACCTCGGCGCCGGCCTCTCCGTCGAGCTCATCGACCTGCGCACCATCTACCCCTGGGACAAGGCCTGTGTACTGCAGAGCGTCCGCAAGACCGGCCGCTGCATCGTCGTCCACGAGTCCATGGTTAACCAGGGCGTCGGTGCCGAGGTTGCCGCCACCATCCAGGAGGATCCCGACACCTTTGTCCGCCTCGAGGCCCCCGTCATGCGCGTCGCCGGCTGGAGCACGCCCACCGGTCTACTGTATGAGAAATTTGACATTCCCGACGTGGCCAGTGAGTCAACGAGTCTCGTTCCTTGTCGCTCCTTGTCGTTCATTTTTTCTTCTTTTCCATTTTGGGGGGGGGGGGGAACTGCACTCCTATTTCCGCGCTGACCTTTTTTCAGGGATTTACGCTGCGATCAAAAAGTCGATATCGTACTAAGCACGACAGGTGGTGAGAAATGCAGAAGAGAAAAATACATCAAACAGCATTAGAAAAGAGAGTAATATGGAGAAAACAGAGAGCTAAAGAAACTCAATTGCAATTATTACAGGCTATGTTCCGTAGTTCCACAGCGCTTTAGCGCACTAACACCAATACTGCCAGCCGTTGCCAACTGCTAACT
>JRUC01000557.1:0-17113 GCA_000806385.1 Leptographium procerum
CCCTCCCCTTGTCCTCTCCGCTGGCCACCCGGCTCGGCAATCCGTGTTTGTGTTCGCATCGCCTCTAGGTATCCAGTGTTCTTGCCTACTAATATCTTGTGTGATACCGAGAATTTGAAGTCGTGCCGATGCAGCTTAACAATTGCAGACTGTAGAGGAGCCGACAGTATAAGATAAATGTAAGATAGTGAAAAGTGGCAGGATTTAGTTTTCCCTTTCCTCCCATTGCGCTTTCTGTAGCTGAAGGAACAGTGGAAGGATCTCTGCCATTCATTCACTCCTTCCTCATAGTCACTTCAGATCCACCCGAAGAATGGTATCACACAAAAACATCCGAATCCGAATAACCGCACATTATTCGCGTCGTCACGCCTGAAGCCAAGACACAGCCGCAGCACGCTTTGGCATTTTCTCAAGGCTGGTCATAACGGGCAGATACCAAACCTCAGAAGCGCATCTCATCAACTCTCGGGTAGGCGGGAGGCGCCCGTTTTCAGCTTGCTGGCTTGCTGGCTGCCTTTCCACGCCATTTCTTTCGGCTTCCCTGCAGGGCGTACTATTCTGTCCAATTCTCCCGGTCTTCTTTTTCTTAGCGCATCCATCAGCCCCAGCCAGAAAAGACAGGAACAACTTATACGATAAGCACGCCGTTCCGTATCTTGAAGAAGAGAAAAAAAAGAAATAGAGGAGAGCACAACGGTTCAAGGACCATGCCATGGGGGTCAATCTGAGAGCGCTGTCACCACTAACAGAACTCTCAATACTGGGTCGGTTCCAGAGTGATTGCTTATGTGCTTGCTTTTTCCGTCATTTCTCGTCGGCTGTCAGTGGTCCTTTCTGGATATCCCCGAATCCTTCATGTTTCTTGCGATCTAGCTCTGCTTTTCTCAGACCCTTCACCCGTCCCCCTCTCATTGTTGGGCACACCTTTCCTTGCCATCCTCCCCTGCAAGAAGCCAGCCAACCGCACCACCCCTCAGCCAGATACCAAATATTACTATTCGGTCGACGTGTCCGACATTAGCTCTGGGCACTCTTTGGTGGCGTCGGGCGGTATCGGTGCGGCTTCGACAAAGTCCCGAAGCAAAGAGCGAGAAGAAAAACGGGTGGGGATAATCCAATATCGGGAGCGCTCTTTGGGCTCACTGCCGATTCCTCTCACCTGCCTGGAGAAACCCCGCGGGAGATGGGATAGCGCCGGCCTGTCGACCGAATTTCTGGCCAACTGTTATACCTGCTCTTTTCCTTTCTTTTTCTGACTCTCCATTTACGGAGAATCACCCTTCTGGTCTTGCTGGCAACGCACCCCTCTTCCCTCCCTTGCTTCCTGTCGCCGTTTATGGTGCAGTTCTGCGACTGTAATATCTAACGGGCCGCTTCGAGTTTTACATCCTCTCCCTTACCTTCTATCACAGGCGTTCCTTTGCTGCATTCGTCTCGTTCATTTGTGGTCTTATGTTGGTTCAGCCTCATCATATTCCGGCCTCTGTCGTCGACTTCAGAATTCACACCGACTCTCTCTCATTCTCACACTACCTTTATTTCTTACTTCTCTATTCACAAATACCCCACCAGAGCGCATGCGACACAATCAAGTCATCATGAGCAGTGTCAACGAAGAAAAAGGCCAAAGCCAGTTTTCGAGTGGAGATGGCAGTGCCCTCGGCGTTACAACAATAGACTTACCTCCTGACCCTGATGCTCACCTTAGCGATGAAGAAAAGGCAGCGATTGTGAGTTCACCCGCCCCGTCTGAACACTGTATCTGGCTGTGCCTTATCGTAATAACCGCCTATTTCCACTCTTCTAGGATCGGAAACTCATCACGCGACTTGATTTCATACTGATTCCTTGGGTAAGTTGGACGAACTTATTTCAAGATATGGCCATGCAACTAACCGTCATAAAGCTATGTGCTTTATATCTACTTGCCTTCTTGGACCGCACAAACATTGGCAATGCTAAGATTGCCCACTTGACCACCGATTTGAAACTGTCTACACATCAGTACAACATGACGTTGACGATATTCTTCATATCCTATTCAGTCTTTGAGCCCTTGACAAACATAATGCTCAAGCGGCTCCGACCGTCGGTGTTTATCCCCATAATCATGTGAGTAGAAGCCTGGAAGCCGACCCTATTCTCGGTTCGTATGCTGTATGAAAATAGCATGTCGAACTTGACATTCTCGACAACAAATTTGAGTTGGTCATATAACACTAACATGCTCTCTAAGGGTGGGATGGGGTGCTAGTATGCTAGGCATGGGCTTCGTCAAAAACTACTCTGGGCTTTTGGCAGCTCGTTGGTTCCTCGGCTTGTGTGAGGCCGGTCTTTTCCCCGGCATCAACTACTATCTCTCGTGCTGGTATAAGAGATCTGAATTTGGTATACGGGCGGTAAGTGAAGCCTTTCAACATGACAGAAATAGCAGTGACACTGAAGCATTTCTGACACTATGTGCCAACCGTGACAGGCCATTTTTTTCTCTGCCGCTGCCGTCTCGGGCTCTTTTGGTGGGCTCCTCGCTGCCGCCATCGAGCTAATGGACGGAATCGGCGGCCGGCCTGGCTGGGCGTGGATCTTTATTCTTGAGGGCCTCTTGACCATCCTTATTGGATTCGCCTCTTTTTTCTTGGTTCATGACTTTCCCGACAATGCAAGATTCCTGTCGCCGGAAGACCGCGTCCGTGTTATTCGACGCCTAAAGCTTGACCAGCAGTCTTCAGCCGAGCACGAGGAGTTCCGCATGTCATATTTCTGGTCAGCCGTCCGTGACTGGAAGACGTGGCTGGGAATGGCCATCTACATGGGATGTGACATGCCGCTGTACGCCTTTTCGCTGTTTCTTCCGTCCATCATTAAGAATATGGGCTGGGGCGGCTCTGTGGTGCACAGCCAGCTCATGTCGGTCCCGCCATACGCGGCAGCGGCGATTTTGACCATTGTTATCGGCTACATCGCGGATCGGACCCGAGCCCGTGGCCTCTGCAACATCGCAGTCTCCTTCCTCGGAATTGCAGGCTTCAGCATGCTCGTAGGCTCTGACAGGCCTGGCGTTCAGTATGCCGGGACGTTCCTGGGCGCGCTGGGAATCTACCCCTGCATCTCTAACACAATCAGTTGGATGGCAAACAATATCGAGGGAGTTTATAAACGTGGTGTAGTCCTGGGCTTCGTCATTGGCTGGGGCAACCTCAATGGGATTGTGTCGTCGAACATCTACTTCGCAGCGCCGCGCTACTATGTCGGTCATGGCCTCATCATCGCTTATATGGTTATATTCCTATTCGGAGGATCATTGGCCATGACAATACTTCTACGCAGGGAGAACGCCCGTCGGATACGGGGCGAGCGCAATGGGTGGACGGCCGGTCTGAGCGACAGCGAAATCGAGGCTCTCGGCGATAAGCGTCCCGACTTCCTCTACACCACGTAGAGGAGCATAGGACAGGGAAGACGCGTCACAATATCGACCCATGGCTACGATTTGGTGCAACCTAGCATGTTTGGCTTATTGAAAGTGGCTTGTCTCTCTTTCGTCGCATCTACTACGACTTTATTATGTTATTGGCTGGTGTACAGGAGTCCGCCTGAAGAACATGGATATGCCGTCTAGGACTTCTGGGAGGAATTTTAAAGGAGCAGTTGAAGTACAATGCAGGATTACAACATTTCTGAAATGAAATACAGGATGGGGTTTTGAGTGTTCCTTCTTTTTCTCATTACTGTTGGTGTTTACGGACAAGTCTGCTACAATTAACTGTATGTAATAAGGAGTTGTACGTAGAATGTATTTACGTCTCAGTAAAGCTCTGTTCGCCTTCCAGATGTTTTTTTGTGCAGTCTTCCCAAGTGGTTAAAGACTTAGTGAGCTGAGCCGAAGGCTTGGCTGTTTGTGATGGTTTCACAGAGAAGCTGAGAAAGAGAGCAGGGGTCAACAGCTGTTCTCCCACAAACTATTTAAAGCGCCGCCGTGACAAAATCCTTCAACAAAGCAATTGCACGTGGTTGAAGAAAGAGTAGGTCAGGCAATAATCCATAAAATCTATCAACGGAACAGGCCTCGGGCTTCACGAAGCAGAGAAGCGATCAGGCAGACTCTCGTGTTTTCCCCATCAAAACACCTGCCTGCCAAAAGCAGCTGGCCGTCGTGCCTCGTTGCGTATGTGTATCGTATTCTCGACCAGTAGTTTCAAACGTGCATACACATACACACCCTCATTCTCATTCTCACCCCTGCCTGCCCTCGGCAAGGTGCAGGCCACCAACATGCGGCCGCGGACACCCGATATTTGCAGACAGTTGCCTAGTTGCCTACGAGGGGTTGAATGGCCGAGCTAAGATGGATGCCCGGTCAAAGACTACCAGCCAAGATGGCTCGCCAGCTCCGAAAAAGCCTGGCAGACCTCGCGACGTGTTGGATCAGCCTGTTGCGCGAGGCAAATCTTCCAAAACTACATCGCGCAGCTTGAAACGTTGGCTGTAAAGAGCCAACACATCAGAGATGGCGATGTATCTTGACCTCCTGACAGGCGAAAGGAGCAAAGGTGGCAGTTTCCCAGTGCAACGTAAACAATAATCTTCAGCAAATGAAAGCGGTTCTCTCCCAAAATGGCAGTCGTTCGCTCCTCCTTCGCCCTCGCCCTCGCCCACGAGTGTCTCTTATGGTACACAAAAAGAGACAGATCTCACAAAATGCATCTCAGCGCCTTTACTTTCGTACCTCTCTCCCTGTCCTACTTGTTGCACATGGAAGCACACCCTTTTTTCTCGCCCTACGGTAACCGACAAAACCACAATGCGAGCGCGTATCTTCATCTTGTCTGTTTTGTCTTCTAAATGACCAATCATCAGCCTGTCCAGGGATACTAGCTGCCTTGGGGCAGAAGCTGAAGGAAGCAGACCAAAAAAAAGGCGCCAGCACCGTTCTGGGCGGCGAGTTGAAGAAAAATGAAAGGAAAGAACTCGTGTAAAAAGAAAAGAAAGAAAATGATGAAGGAGAATGAGGTATGTTCACAACAACATGCAGCTTTCTCACCGCAATATCAGCCTCCCGCCTTCACAGGCCGACTTTCTCCCGCTTTAAGCCGTTTGCAGCACTCGAGACTCGGGCCGCATTATTGGAAGACATTTTGATTGCGACCTTAAAAAAAGTGCACAAGGGCATGAGAGATATACGAGTGCTCAGGCTCTTGCTTTTTTTTTGGCTCTGGGATACCCGACGACCTGCGTGAGAATGGCACACAACCACAAGGAGAACCACTCGGCTCGGCCGCTCTCTTTTCTCCTTCTCTCCTCTCTTTGGTCTCCCACGCTTACGCCGGTAGCAGATGCACCAGTAGAACTGCGGCTTTCAAAAAGCGGGAGGCTCACATCAGGCCCATCTCCTCCGCTCCTGCTCGCGATGCAGTACATCGCGACTATGGTTTCTTCTTCCCCTCCACACCCTAATATTCTCTAGCTCCCTCTGTCAATAAGATTGTGCGGTTTTGTTCAGCCAGTTTCCTTAGGCTGCGCATATCGTTCCCCATTTTCGGTCTGCTCTCTCCTCACTCTCTCCCCTCACTTCTCTGCGAAACAAGGTCTCTAAATTGCCCAATCCATCTTGATTTAATATCCCCCACGGGAAGCCTCTCCGTTACACTGCATCACCTCATTCTCTCTCTTTCTCTCTCTGTGTATCTTGCTTGTCCTCACGCTCTGCCAAAAGGCACAGCTTGCACAGGAGCAAGCCATGTCACCCTTGCGCTCCCTTGCTGGTCTCTGGACCTGAAAGGCAGTTGGTTGGATATTGCGACGTCATTCCCGTTCAGCTCGCAGCTCTGCTTCCCTTCTTCTCGCTTGTTTTTTTTGTTGTTCATTTTTTGCTCGAAATCGCTTCCTCGCCCTGCTATTTCATTAGCTACAATTTTGCGTCTTTTCCATCTACGTTGTGAGTGTCTTTTTCCGCGAAATCGATTCTTCTGCTACTGCTATGTGTATCACGAACCAATATTGAAGCACAGGAAACGCCACCGCTACCGCTTCTTGCCATCTCTCGCCTTTCTTCTGCTCTTTCCCTGCTGTTAACGCCACGATTACGATCATCTTCATTGCCGTCACCACCTTCACCGCTCGTATTGCTCAGCTTCGATTCAGTGCTTCTGCTGACTAGATCTCCATTCGCCTTGACTAACATCTGCCACCAAACACTGTGATAGGCATTGCAATAGCCCTGTTGTTTGTTTGCCATACCACGTCTCTCTCATCTATCCCCGCTCGTTTGATCTCTTTGGGGATCTGCATTTCCCCCTCATCAATCCTTCCAACACCAGGATCTGTGCTGGACCAACCCGCCTTTTAAGTTCTTTTATTTTTCAGCCCCCAAGAATCACGTTTAAGCCAGGGGTTCCATACGGTGACTCTGGTGGGGAAAGGCTACTAATACGGACAACTGCCCAGACATCTCGCGATCTCTTTTTCACTATTTCTCTCTCTGCCCGAGAGAGAGATAGAGAGATACGGGGGCACACCGGGGGATCTTTTCCTGCCAAGCCCTTACTAAGTTTGTTCACGTTGCATCTTGACTGCCTGTACTCCCACGATTCTTGTGGTGTCGTACATCTCTTCCCTCCAGTAGGTGAAGGAGACTCCCTTTACCCTCACTACATACCTCCAAGTCTCACAGCTGGGCAAGACTGGGCTGAAGCACTGACACGCATAGACACAAACTTTTGAGCACAAGAGCCTCCTTTATTTTCTGTGTTGAAAGGTCTCCTTTTCGCGATCGCCTACCTTCTGCCGAGATTTTTGATCCCCCATCATCTGACCTCTCGAAGAGAGTGCGCTTCTTATTCGGCCCTTTATCCCACACCGCAACGGCTAGAGGAGGCACGCCCGTCAATCACTCTTTTGCCTGTGCACTTGTCGGAGGCCCTCTCTTTTATTCAGTCCCTGCCCCACGGCCATGAGCGAGAATGCAAGTCCAGTCATGCAGCTTACTGGAGAACAGGCGAAAATCGTCGTTGCCCTGGAGCGGGCTGGGGCGTCCCTGTCGATGTTGGGCGTCTTGCTCATCATCGTCACCTTTACACTCTTCAAGCGCCTTCGTACCGTGCCCAACACCTTTATCCTCTTCGCCTCCATCGCCAACATTGGTGCTAGCACCGCCAGCTTGATCGGTCTGGAGGGCATCGCCCAAGGCAGCGAGAGCACGCTGTGTCGGGCGCAGGCATTTTTGTTGGAGATGTAAGAGCTCCCATCTGCACCCTTTCTTTTCGTTACTGCCCTCGCTCATACACAAACCAGGTTTATGCAGTCCGATCCCTGGTGGTCTTTTGCCATGGCGTTCAATGTCTTCCTCGTCTTCTTCTTCTCAGCCAGTCCGATGACCTTCCGGCGCCACCTGTGGGTATACTGCCTTGTTTGCTTTGGGCTACCAATGGTCCCGGCAATCGTTTGCCTGTACATCAAGACGAAAGAGAGGGGGCCTGTCTATGGCGATGCGACTGTAAGATCCTCCACCCCGATCTCTGTCTCCCTCAACGTGGCTGACTCGTAGATAGCTCTGGTGCTGGATCAGCGATGAGTGGAATTCGCTGCGCATCTTCACATACTACATTCCCATCTGGGTGTGCATATTCTTCTCTGCCGTCATATATGTCGCGGTTGGTTACCACGTTTTCCACCAACGGAACCAGCTACGCAATCTCAGTCTCAGCAACCCGGCAAAGGAAGCCTCGAGCTCCGAGGTAAGAGACCCGGCCGAGAAATTGTTTTAGCCTCTCTCATGTCCTGAAGCTTAGCCATTTTGTTTTTTCTTCCTCCATCCCCTTGCAATTACCTAAACACTCACCGGCCCCCTTTCGTAGCTGATATCAACAGAATCTAACCCGTGGCCAGCCCGGCTTTTATGGCACCGTAACTACGGAGGTGCAGATCACTAGTGACGTCTGCGATGCCACACTGTCCGGAAGCCGCACACCACCGATGACCCCTCTCGGCTCGCTTGCTCAGTGTCCCTGGGGTGACGGGCCGTTTCCTCAGATCGCCACCAATGTCCACCCCCAGCGCTTCCAGAACGCGCTCAACCACCCGCTTCTGGATGAAGAGATGGGCATCATCCCGTCTTCCTCCTCATCTTCGTTTCCACCACCGCAGCCTCTTCCACTGCTCTCCATCCATGGTACCCGTGGCTCCTCAACGCCGGCTGAATACCAGATGGCGACGACTACCATCAGCGCTACCCCCCCACCGGTGATTGCACCACCTCCTGCAACAGTCCTCTCTACCTCTAGTCGGTTCCGAAATAATTACCGCTATCACCGCCACCACAATAGCTGCCAGCCGTTGCAGCCGTTGCCAGAATCATACGACGCCAAGCCCTCGGTCCAGCATGTCGGCACTGCCACCACAGCGACCACCACTGGTGCTAACGCCGCCCTGAATCGACAGCGACTGCACTCCCTTCGTTTTTCTGTCACCGGCCGCTTCACTCGCGCCTGGAACCGAATCAGCAGCAAACTGCATCACATGGACCCCGTCAAGCTAGCCTACCTTCGCACGTCGTTTGTGTTTGCCATCTCGGTGCTCGTCACCTGGACGCCCAGCTCAATCAACCGCATCTACGCCCTCCTGTATCCTACCCACGTCAGCTATGGCCTTAACATTGCCAGCGCCACCGTCCTCCCTTTGCAGGGCGTCTGGAATGCCGTCATCTACTTCACTACGAGCTGGACGCTGCTGCGTGAAGAGGTGCGCCGGTTGGGCTACCGCTCGAGCTTGTTCCGGTCGCTGGCAAAGAGGATGGGTATGAGTGTTAGAACTGGTCCAGGTATGGGTGTTGATGCAGGTGTGGTCGGAGGAATGCGACTGAAGAACAGCCGCGGACGCGCAATTCCAGGGAGCAGCCTCGGACGACCCTCCGCCAGCAGCAACAGCAACTTGGGCGTTGGCGACAATGTCAGCCGTGCCGGTCCATCACGAGGTAGTCTGGCAAGGACGGGCATGGCTGGTGGCGGTGGTGGCGGTGTTGATGCTGGACAGCACAGTCGTTCCAAGCTGGACTCGGGCTGTTTCGACGATGATAGCCATGATACCTTTCGCGGCAGGTACGGCGAGCACAATGACGACGGTGCTAGCGGTGATGGCTATGACGATGACCGCCACGATGTCGACGACACTGATGATGACAGCATCATCAATAGTATCGGCCGGAGTGGCCGCCAGGTCAGAAGGATTGCCAGCGCGAGCGCCAACGCAAGCACGGAGCTCGAGCTAACCGTCAAAGGACCACGCATAGGCACGCTGCGAGTGCAAAAGGGGGGGCAGCTGGATACGTAGTTCTACTTGTGACGCTGTGCTAAAACCCTGTTGAACTTTTTGTTCGTATTGTGTTTCTATGTATGTGTGTGTAGGTGGATGGGTGCTGTATTTTTTGGTTACTTTCCTGTCCCTTGTCATTATTTGTTCGGTGTGCTGTTCTATGAATGATTCCCAAGTCTTTATGCAGCAAACCTCACTTTGCTCAGAGACTATTCCACAAAATTTCCTCTCAGACGAGAAGCCAGTTTTAATGTCTATTTACTGTTTTTGGAAATGTAGTTTGTACAGCTAGGATTCGCCAGTTGTTAAAATCAATTAAAGAAAAACCTTTGTGATAATTGTCAGCTCAGGTCAAGCCAAGAACGCCAAGCAATAAAATCGCCCTCTTTGTTTTACACAAACAGCAGGAGCAACCCATCTACCTCTTACTTTATGCATCCACCTTTCCATTCCTTGATCTAAATGTTTGCAATGACTAAATGAGCAGCTGAAAATATTGAAGAATCTCCACGCCAAAAATCGCTGCAAATATGGAATTAACCACCATTGCCCCCGCGCAGCCTTTCCATCATCCCGTCTCTCTCAAATTGCCGATCGCTCTAATCTACATTACGCTTGGATGTTTTCAGAACTGGCATACTCTCCGACCTCAAGACAGGCATCGGCTTGTCCTTGCCATGTTCATGTTTTTCTGCATCTCCGACCCCGGCGCCAATTGCCTTGTACAACTGCTGCAGCGAAGTCATGTCTGAGCTGGATCGACGCAGGTGACTGAAGCGGGTATCGTCCTCGCCAGTTGGCGAAAGTATCGGTCGTGGATGCTCGATAACGCCATTCTGCAGCTCACCCAACTCAAAGTAGCAGATCAGCACGCCTCGGGGTGAGTACCGCCAGGAGAGGACATTTTTCAGCGCCGTGGACGGACACCAGGAGCCGAAGGACTTCGTGGAAAGCCGGTCGATCAATGACTTCAGGATGGCCCCGTTCCAGCTTTCTTGGTCCAGCGAGGGGCCGTCCCAAACGTCGGCGTGCCAGTCCAAATCCAGTTGTGAAGTCCTTGTCTTGGAAGGGCTAATTTGGCCATTTGAAGCTGATGCCGGCGACTGCGGCAAAGGACTGAACCTCCCACCTATTAACAGCTGGAAGGACTCGGAGCTGGAGCATCTCCCCGAGAGGATAAGAGCACCTTTTGAACCGGGCATGTTGTCGTTGACCTCGACAGAGCTATGTAGAGAGATGAAATCCATTCCGGAAGACGCCACAGGCTCTCTCTCGATATCCACAGGTCTATTGAAGGTGAGGAATATCACTGGATACTGGTGCACGTCGTTCATGTTGACTGTGCGAGCGCTGAGCCTCAAAGACAAAAGCAGGTCGGAGCCACGGGGCCGGGCGTTGCGGTAATCAACATAAACCCGAGTGCGCTTTTTCATGAGCGCGTTCGGCACCGTCGTCACCAGAAGCTTCGTTGACAGGCGGATGTATTGGCCATCGTACACACGATGAAGGGGGATCAATACGCGCGATACTGGACCTGCCGATGTTCGGCGATAGCCAACATCCAGCACGGCACACGCACCCTGTGAGGTGTAGAGCAACGGCAACGCTATTCTCAGGCCGAAGTTGGTGATCGAGTACGGCTCTCCCGCATCTGTGCCTTCACTCCCCGAGTCCCAGTTCCTGAGTTCAGGGAAATACAAAGCGGAGTCCCGAAACACAGCCGGATGTGGTGCGAGAATGCTGGTCCACTCTCGCAGCTCTTCTTCGCGGTGATTGTTGTAGCTGCTACCGTACAGCTCAGAGTCTTCAAAGAGCTGTTTAATTCCGTTCTCGCTGCTGCCGTTGACATTCGCTTGCCAGCAGAACACTGTCTGATCATTTGTCACCCGGATAATCTCCTCTTGCAGACGCAGAAACGCCCCGTGGCCTTCGCCGTACAGCAGAGACATATGGATTCCGAAAATGCCAAGCATGCAGTACGCAATGTCTTCTGTACGGCTAGTCTTTCGCCTGGCCACCCAAGACATGCGCCTTCCTACGCTGACGGTTTGGATACGAGTAGGCCGCCGGATGTAATCGCTGTCAATGCCAGTGATGTCGCTCAGAAGCCTTCTCTGATCCTCTTTGTTTGCAACTGGCAGCCATTCCGTGGTGAAAAAGATAACCTTGGAGGGAGCGAGAAGTTCTTGCAGCGTCCAGCCACGTGTGAACCATTTGCTCTTTATGAAAGCTGCCCTGACCGTTTCATCTTTGAGGTACGTGTGGGAGGGCTCCGTCCGAAGTTTCTCCGGCACGCTCACATCTTCCAAGAAAACATAGCAAACTTCGGCATCACGGTACCAGGCGAACATGGAGTTGATGGCCTCGGAAAGCTCGGAGCTGCTTGTCTTGTCAATGCAATTCGTGTCTACCCAGACGTACTTAAGGCCATCGCGCGCAGCCTGCCGGCAGGCCAGGTGTATCTTGCGATAGCCTTTCTGGTCCCTCGCCTTGGCAAGGTTTTCCCAATCGCTCAGTGAAACCTCTCCTTCTCCCCACGTATGGGAAAGGATGGCATAAGGCGGTAAGTCGTTGAACCGTTCCTCGAGTTCGAGGGTACCGGTGTTAATGAGTCTCATACTCGCAGATATTCTTCCCGGATCGGTTCAGTCAGTTCCAAAGGAGTTGAAGATGGGAGTGGGATGATGCAGCTGTAGCCGCCAGGATTAGGCGCCTATCTGCAGGAGGTGCATCGGAGTCCTCTCGCAAAACTGTTCTGGCATCACCTCCATTGGCTGCGCCGCCACGGCGACCCCACACGCATTGCCTCGATTGAGCCGGCCACCAGGCTGGCCACCTCTGGCAATGGAAGATAAAATAGGACCCAAGTCCTCCCATGGGAAATGGATGATCGCAAAACTTCTTTTCCTCTTGCATCTCGTCTCTTTCTTCCTCAGTGCTATAAGTTTGCTTTCGCCAAATTTAACCCAGTCTTTAGTGAGAAGCCTTCGTCGTCATAAAATCCGACGTCCGCACAGACATCTTACTTGCATCAAGCCTGACAGCCGTGAAACAGAAACAAGGCTGCGCAATTTTGCTGCCGGGGATTTCCGTTTCACATCTATTCTGTTCTGAGCTCAAGTAAGGTATGCCAGCAGCCCGGATATCTTGCTCCAAATGCTCCCAAAGAGTGTTCTTCTCTAATCAGATAAGCAGAGAGCGCGTAAGCCGTGTCCACCTGGTAGAGGACGGTCAACACCGAGAGATCTCGCCGACAACCAACAGCTGAGAGCCTGATTAAGGAGCGCAAAATAATAGCCGTGGTAATCTGGCACCTGTATTGGGCAACAAATTAGAGCAATCTCCAGCATATACCGGGCGAAGCAATAGCGAGGCTTCACAATGAGCAACAACGGAGGCCAGTTTGCCGGTGAGGATGCTCTTACACTCGAGAAACGACGACACCAAGAGGCGAGGACTCTGTTGAAATCCACCGAAACACGCATTGTACAGCTCCAGCAGCATTTAGACGAAAAAAATGGCGACCTGGAAAATTTTAGAGAAAATGCGAGATACTTGAAAGACCAGCTTGAGGCGGCCAAGACAGAAATCAAAGACCTCGAAAGACAGGTGAGCACTTTGGAAAATGTCGAAGCAAAGATGACAATGCAGAGCGAGAAGATTGCGAGCCTAGAAAACGAGCTCAGATCCAGCATAGATGCCCGCCTCAGGATCGAACAGGAAGTAACCATGAACAGGTCAGATCTAGTTCGAACTGCTAGTCATCTGGAGGAGCTTGAAGGGGCATTGTCAGTTACCCAAAAGAAGCTGGACGAGAAGAATGCCGAAATTGGCTTGTATCAAAGTGAACTTGCGACAGCCAAAAAAGCCATCGCGGCCAGGGACGAATCACTGGTGATGGCTGAAAGAGAACGGCTGGATCTTCAGAAGGCGCTCTTTCATATGGAGCGACAAATGGAAAATAACATTGCAGCGATGGGGGAGGCATCAATCGCGTTACACTCAGAGGTGGCCAAGTCTATGAGCTTCCTGCAAAGGCCTACCTAACCTAGGAAGCCTTACCCAAGACGTTGACGGCCACCATGGGCTTAGAGGGGAGGGTGCTTTGATCTTGGCATTTCTCGAAGTCTTTTTTGGATTTTTGGATTTTTGGATTTTTGGATTTTTGAATGCTTGTTTTTAATTTTGTTTATGGAGGACACAATTTTGGGTCAGAATGTCATTTTTGGATTAGCAGATACATCTCGCTCTAGTATGTAACGTGTTTCAACTGACGTTTGTGTTACTGACTGGCGGGGGCGCATGCGAATATGTCTTATTCATGATTTTCATATGGTTCAGTTGCAATTAGATCTCTGTCACAACAAGCGTCTGACTGCAACTCGCCGGTAGATTCGGCATTCGCCACCACAACTTCTTTTCTAACTTCATGTCCAGTCGTCTGACTCGGCGACACTGTCGAGCTCCACCCACGATGCCGCCATCGAATGCAAGTCGTCGTCATCGATCAAGATGTACTCGATGTTCTCAATGTCGTGCAGGTTGATGTCCTCGTGGCCGAGGAGACGGTCAGCTGCATCGCCGTCGCCACCAACGCCCGGGCTCTCCTCCTCCCACAGGTTGCCGAGGGTAAACAGGCGCAAGCCTTCTGGGACGGGAAGCTCCTTGATCAGCTGAATCTCCTCCTCCTCCTCCTCGGCTGCGTCCTCATCTGGCGATGCTGCTGTCGGCTGGACAGTTTCTGTGCTAGCATCGACCTTGACTTTGGCAGCAGCGGTGGCAACGGCAGCAGCAGCAGCAGCAGTCTTCTTCCCCCTGCGCTTTTTGGCATCGACGAGCCGCACCGTGTAAGCTGGCTGCGTGTGCTGGATGCCATCTAGGCTGTCGGCATCGTTGTCGTCATGGTAGAGGATCCCTCGGCGGTACAGCTCGGCGTCCTGCTCAGCCTCGGAGGCGAAGAGCGGAGGCGGCAGCGCTGCCTGCGTTCGGTGCTCACCCGGCAACCGCATGTCTGACCGGGCCAGGTCGATGCCGAGCTCGATGGAGTCGTCGCCGAGCTTCGCCCTGCTCTTCCCCTGGGGGAAGCCCGAGGACTGCGTCGAGCTGCTGCTACCGCTGCTGCTGCTACTGACGGTCTGCACGACCATGTGCGGTGCCACGGGAAAGCGGTAGCGCCGGCGCTGGCCGGCGTTCGCGGGTGTCATGCCGGCGACGAGGCGGCGCGTGGTCTTGGCGTCGATGATGGCGGCATCCCCGGAAGCTCCAGGGGCCAGCTGCTGGGCGATCGTCTTGGGGCGGTAGACGCAGCCCTGCTTGGTCTCGATGCGAACGATGTAGCCCTGGGGCCTGGCCTGGCCTTGGTGGTCACCCATGTTTATTATTGGTGTCTAATCGCTCAAGGCAGGACGTATATCCTTGGTCTCTTTTTTGTGAGATACTTCGCTGTCGACTGTTCTCACTAAAGATGTCAGGACTTAGTGGGCCTATCCTCTGCATTTCTTCTGACAGGAAGCAAAGAGGACTATGATGGGAGGGACATACAAATGAGAGGGCGCTGGATGTAATGGGCAAAGCTTCACTTTTCGGTTTCCTCTTTTTGCCCTTTTCACAACAGTTCAACTTTGTTGTCGCCTGGGTTTCGGGTCAATGCGCTTCGAGCTCCTCTTATCGCTCCAAGCTGTCGCTGAGGTCAGCGGCTTAGCACTGGTGGCCCGCCATACAGTAGGAAAGCACACTGACGCAAGCTCGGTCAGCAATGAAAGGCTGCTCCAGATAGCTGGGGCAAGTCGAGTCACAGATAGGAGAAGTTGCGCCCCGTTGACTCACCACAGTCAGCCCGAGGCAACCTGCAAGCACTGGTGTGTTGCATTCCACAGCCTTTCAGCCTCCTCCCCCCGACGGATGCGTCATAACACCACCCAGTCAATTGCCCCAGTCGCTTGCCTACTGCATACTTCAGGACATTTGGTTTTCGGTTTTCTTTTACTGGCACCGATGTCATGCTTTTTTTTTTCCTGAAAAGAACAATTGTCGTGCGATGTCACCATAGCCACGAGAAAAATAAGATGACAAGTTACGCCCTTTGCGAATATGTCGTCACCATCTACATCCTGTTCGGACCGTCACGCCGCACACTAAAGAGATTCTGACCGATCAGAGATTCGTGTTCTTTTCCTTCTCCCTTCATCCCATCGATTGAAAGAGGCGCTGCCATACAAAGTAAGAGAACGCAATTAAATTGTTGGCCTGATATGGACTAGCATGCTAGCTGTATCAGCTTCACCTACGCCGGCTTAGTAATAACCAAATATGCATTATATGTATTCATTTATAATGTTGATGTATAAAACTGTTTAGTCGCATAAATGGCTGTTCACTTTTTACGGCCTGAAATAGGCGGTTTCTGTACTAAGATTGACACGGCTAGTCTTTCCTCTTCTATTTGCCGATCATGTCGGACTCATAAGCGATGGGGCCATACCTTCCCAAATACAACCACGCATCGTGCTCGTATGCAGGTAAGAGCTGAAACATGGCACAGGGACGGTGAGAGAAGAACCTTGTATGGGGCGTAGGTGGTCAGGAGACCAGAGACAAGCACAGACGATCTCTGGGCCATGCCAGGAACTTTCTTTCTCGGTGGAGCAACTCCGTATACGAAACATAAACTTTGTTGTCTTCTTCTACGATGTAGGTCAGCTGGGCAGATCAATGCATCGCATTATTGGCTCTGGAAAAAGAAAGTGTCGACCACTCACAAATTTGTATCTTATCTCGGCTCGCCTGGGCAAAAGACGTGTCTGCCGCGATTATCGCCGTGCAAATCTGAACGGCAGTCAGCGCAGACATAAGCGAGGGACAAAAAGACACTGGGCTAGCGATATCAGGCAGAAGGTGGTGAGAAACAAGGATTTTCTGCAAGATGCTTCCAGATCTGTACCCGCTCTTTTCTGGACGGTCGCACAGTAGAAAGATGCGTAAGCGGTGTGCGCACCCTCAGTGTAGGGCATGGAGAAGGCGAGGGACGAGACAAGAAGTCAGGCTTTGAGTGTAGAGTACTTCGCGATCTCCGTTGATGGCTGTTAGCGAACCTGTCAGGGATTGTTCTAATAAAATGATAAGATGCAGGTCGTGGCGTAAAGGGAGGAATCGAGTCATCTGATGCCACTGAAACAATGCCTTTTGGGCCGAACGGGCTGTTTACTCTATCATGCATTTGATTTTTGTTTCGTTTAGAGAGCCAGCGATTGGATCGTGAAGTTTGTATCTTTTTTTTTTTTTTTACAAAGGGAACTTTTTGATCCTATCTTTTCTCGGTGTATGGGAGCAGGATGTTAGCAAAGGCAATGCAAGCTCATTAGACATAGTGTTGCGTATTATGATATATTATGGCTATTGCCCTCTGTTCTTTCTTTTTTTCTAGACATGTGTCTCTTGCCTGGTCTCTGTCCCTGCTGTCGAGTTCAGCTACCTCTACATGCTCACGCGACCAGACGGTCGAGCCGTGACTCGTACGCCACAACCATGGCGCCCCAACGCCTCCACGCCTCCACATCCTCTTAGCGATTTTGTCTATCGTCTGTACTCCAATATGACTACTCCGTACAGAAAGAAGATAGTATAAAAAAAAACGTGTCATATTTTTAGCCGGTACGAGATACACTTCTTATCTGTCCCTCGGCAAGCTGCAGCCTGTTTCGTAATTACTCGTACTGCTCGCTGGCTGTCGAGCTGCAAGATGGGACGTCCATCCAAACTTCGTCGACAGTCTGGCCAGTCAGCCAGGCCCGGCCCCATCCTCCGT
>JRUC01000558.1:0-17110 GCA_000806385.1 Leptographium procerum
AACAGTGCCAAACAAAGGTACATTACAAGTACGAATAAGATACTTTACAAGAATAATAGCGGCTTTGGGTTTAAAAAGAGCGAAAATAGCGCAAAAGCTTGCGCATAACCAAGCTAGGCTTAACAATACCGGGTCAGGCCGACAATTGCTTCTTCTCAGCTTTGCTAGTACTTCATCGGTACGCATACGCACTGTGATATTTGGGTTCTTACGTCGTTCGTAAGAGAAGAAACCTCATTCGTATGTTCCCGAATCACCCTTTAGGAGCAAGCTGTTTGCGGTCTGTGGTATAGGATAGTGTGCGATTACAACATCACAAGCTAGCTTTTTGCTAACTTTTCCTTGCGATGATATAACTGCCCATTGGGCTGCAAGGAATTTTTCTGACTGGAATGCGGCAGCTCGAGCCACGGGCTCTTCTGCTGTCACGCGTGTCTTGGAGCTGACCCGTGGGAGCGCGACACGAGAAACAGAGTCGGCTGGAATGAGGCTGGGACGGAAGCGCCCGACCGATGCACTCATTGTTAATACTTACGTCGTAGGCCACCCAAAAGACCACTACTGTGGTAGAGCCCAGGAGCTTTGGCAGACTGTCTGAAATTCGAGAGGGTGTGAAACTTCAAATTTGGGCCCCAAAACATAACAAATTTAGATAAAGTATCTTACGGAATATGTACTCCATGTAAGATAATAAGTAGTACGGGTACTTTCAGAAAAGTGTGTCGCTGTAACTGGGCTTAGCATTTTGCCTGTGCTGGCTAGCGTATTTTTTTAGTACCTGCAACGCCTCGCTTTGTTGTTCCTGGCCACTACACGTATAGAGCCCACCTTCTCCATTTGCGGACTAGTGCCCGCACGAGTACAGCAATAGCCCCTGGTTTGCCCTGACTATGTTGTACGAGGGCCGAGTATCTCACATGTACTTGCAGACATACCTCCGAGACGGGGGGGGGTGCGACCGTGGCCGTCGACCTGTTGCATCGCGTTTTCCTGCCTCTTCCTGCACCGCTCCTTCCTTGCGCTCTCGCCTCTCACCTGTTCCTTCTCTAGACAAACCGCTTCGTTTGTCTCCTGCTGTTCCCTTTCGGGAGGCATCGCACACTCTTTTGTTTCTTTTCTATTTCTCTCTTCACTTTTCGGCCAGTGATGTTGCTTCGTCAGGAATTCTTCGTTCTTCATCGGCTTCTCTAATTATACTTGTAGTGCCTGTGGCTTTCCCATTTCCGCTTTGGCACACGCCCACACCCCCTTTTCCACAACGATATGCCGCCAAATTGCAGTCTGATTATTGTATAGACCAACCACGATCACGACCACGAATTTCTCCAGCCTCTCGTTTTTGCTGAATTTTGCTTTCGCGCTTTTTCTCCCATCTGTCCAGCCGGTGCTGCGACCTGACGGCACCGCCTCTACAACAGACTGCATTGATCTGGCCCGAAGGCCGACTTTCCTAGGCACAACAATATTTCGGAAAATCAGAGACCGAGCAATTTTTTTACACGCTTACCTCTACAACAGCTGCACAGCGAGCTCGCCTCCGACTCAGCGGCTTGCACTACCCGTGATCAAGTTGGCATCCGAGAACCCACTGGCGCCCTTCAACCTGTCGATAACGCTTCAATTCGCAGAAGTCATCCACGGCGACTCCGCTGGCAAAGTCGCGTAGCTGGCGGCTCACTGACGTGTTTGCTGCTCCTTGGAACCTCCCGGAATTTATAGCAGCAACGATGAACGCGCTGGTGCAGTAAAACCTCAAAGCCAGCTGTCAGAAATTTCCAACTGGTACCGGTACGAAAGCTATAAACACCAAAAAAACCACACAGAAGGCACGCCTCTGCACTTGTGGATTAGACAATAGCACGTTCTAGCGAGAATCAATTTGACCGTTCTACAGCCGCTATGTCAGACTGTATTTCACTAGAGGGCTCGACTGAATGCCCGGCATTCGAGTCGTCGTCCATATCGACTTCTGCTAGCAATGACTAGTAAGCATTCCACAACACTGACTTGATGGAGCTGACCAGCTAACGCCTCGAAAGTGATTTCCTCCAGTATGTCTCGGATAGAGCCAGTTTCGATTCGGCTCTAGCCTCATACGTACAGACGACATACGTTGAGCAACAGTACGGTCCCTTCTAAGCCCTGTCGTGCTGGACTTTCTTATATCTTCGTACAAAGATATAAACTGACTCGTTTCTAGATTCCAAACTCGCCTTGGATGCCATGGGATTGATCTCACCAATACCAGCAATCTTTACCCGCGCTACCTGAAGTCAACAATATGCAGCAGTCTTGTCCAAGCGTCAATCTCAGCCTGCAACTTGACATCTGCAAACTCCCGCCCACTCTGTGCAGACTCATGCGTGCGTATACTGTGTGGTGCCCTTTTTTTTAATACTTCCACTAATAGGTGCGTAGGCCGAATTTGCCGAGAGTGAAGCCTACATTCTGGCAGACAGTGACCTATGTTATAACAGCAGCTCGGATGCACAGCAATTAATACGTGCAGATTTTACAACCTGCGCGCTTCCAGACGATTCCCTCTCCACGGCGCAATGCATCAGTGGTAGTGAGAACGAGCCAGATAACTGTGGTTATGGAAACAGTACGGTTGGGCTGTGCTCGTACTGTTCGTCCGGCGGTATTAACTCTACCGACACCTGCTGCTATTCTTCCGGCGCATCCAAACTATGCGAGGGCGTTGTCCTTCCCAACATCACTACGACGATGACTTTCACCACCGTAACCGCATCGGCCACCGCAACCGCAAGTGGCAACTCTACGACGGCTGGCACCAGCAGCCACAACGGTCTTTCCGGCGGCGCTATTGCGGGAATCACCATCGGGTCTGTTGCCGGGGTTGCTTTGCTTGCTTTCCTGGCCTTCCTAGCCATCGCAGCATTGAAGCGGAAACGGGGCGGAAGCCAAAGTGGCAGCGTTTTCAACCAACCTTCGCCTGCCAGGAAGGGGACTGCCATGTCGCAAACTGGAGGGCACTCGTCCCATGGGCCGCAACCACCGTTCGGCGTGCTTCCCGGTGGCCGTATTGCTAGAATGTCGGCTTTGGAGAGCCATGACGACGGCAACTCGCCCACACCTCCGGAACGGGGACAATCATCTACGCCTGCTGTGGCCGTCGGTGCTGCGGCAGGCTACTCGGCTCGTAGCGGCAGGCGACATGGCGACGACCGCTCCTCATCCGACGGCTTCAACGAAAGTCCAGATTCAGAGACGCGGAGAGGCATCTTGCGACCACCCCCAACGGCCATGCGGAGGAGCGGGTCTCTGTCGAGCGGTTCTGTTCTTGCCGGCGGAGACCCGCAGTCTCCTTCCAGCGCCGGAGGAATGTCGTCGCCACAGGCCATGACCAGCCAGCAGTCCGAGCAGCTGCCTTTCTTCAAGGACTACTACTCGCAAGACGACATCCATCCTGGCGACCGCGTTTCGGTACTTTGGGCTTATCAACCACGCGCAGCCGATGAGTTCACCCTAGATCGTGGCGACATGCTCAAGGTTGTCGGCATCTGGGATGACGGTTGGGCCACAGGTGTCATAATGGATGAACGCGCCGAGGACTGGGAGGCCCGGAAACAGGCGCAGAGGGACAGTGGTGTCTCCAACACTTCGGGTCGTGGCCGTGACGCATCCCCAGCTGTTAGCGGCGAGATCAAAGCGTTTCCCCTGGTCTGTGTCTGCCTACCCGAGCACTGGAGAAAGACAATTGAAGGCGATGGCTCAACCGAAACTGGTTCAAGCGGGAACCAGGGCACTCACGGATCCTGAGACTACCCGAAAGGGCCTTGACGAAGAACGAATCGCTTCTCAAGTTTTACATAATGTCTCACGAAAACAACTTGCGTTCCTCAATTTGATATCCATCAGCTCGGAGTTTGGCGCCTCCCTGTACTTTTAAACCCTTTATTCTTTGTTCTCTTCCATTCGTTGAGCACTCTTTCTACCGACCGTGCCTGCTCTGTAGGATTTCCAAGACTTTGCGAACAGACCTTGCAGCCAACCTTGATCGAATTTTCCGCGGTATCAACCGCTTAGCTACCTGCACGCCGCCATTGTTCTAGCCTAATCTTTTTTTTTCGCTTTCTCGCTATGACAGTGCCTAATATCCCCATTTTCAAGGAGCCAATAGTTACTGGATGCATTTCGGACTCACGTGGAAGTGTCTTGTTTGCCCGCCTACCCATATCTTACATAGCCATTTATTCACGTATACACGCAGATTCTACATTGCGATTTTTTCGCCCGGCAGCAAGGCGCATATTTTATATTGTCTTCGGCCATTGCTTATATCTCACTAGTGCGGTCAAACTCGTCTTTCTTGTCGTAGCCGTTCTTCTAATCTCCAAGGATGCCATTCTGTTCTCCCGCCTGATGCAAACAGCATTGAATTGAATGGGATCATACGTGCAAGCGCTGACTATCAATAGTACTAGGCCATATGAGTAGAAAAGTAGGCGCAATCGTAATCACCACGGAATTTGTCCCTCAACGGCCGTGAATGTTGCAGTCGGGCCATCCTTTGACGAGTCGGCGATGACGCGACAAGCCTCGATGGCGCCTTCAGCTGCTCCTCCTCCGGCGCTATGGAAGCCGTTGAGATTGGTCTGGCGGAAGCCAGGGTCGATGACGTTCACCTTGAAGCCCGACTCTTTGAGCTGCTTGGCATACATGAGGCCGACCATGTTCAGGCCCGCCTTGGAGACGGAGTAGGCCTTGAAGTCAAAGGAGTAGAACGGCGAGAACGGCAGCGTCGTAAGCGTCATGGATCCCATGCCGGATGACATGAAGAGGATGCGAGGGGTGGCCGCCTCGCGCAGGAGGGGGAGGAATGCTTCTGTGACGCAGACGGGGCTGATGGTGTTCGTCTCCAGCACCTTGCGGAACTCGGCGCGAGGGCTCGGCTCGTTGACAAACATGATGCCGGCATTGTTGAAGAGCACGTCTATACGGCCGTACTTGTTTTGGACGAGGCTGACGGCGGCGCTGATCGAGTCGTCCGAGGTGACGTCCA
Source organism: Leptographium procerum (assembly GCA_000806385.1). NCBI lineage: Eukaryota > Fungi > Ascomycota > Sordariomycetes > Ophiostomatales > Ophiostomataceae > Leptographium > Leptographium procerum. The sequence continues at coordinate 5,027 of JRUC01000558.1, forward strand.
GCTGGACCGCCTCTGTGGTCGTGCGGGCAGCCAGCTTGGCCACATCGGCAGCAGCGTCCTGGCCCTTGGCCAGATCGCGAGATCCGATCAGGATCCGGTAGTCGGGCTGCTCGGCGGCGAGCTTCTTGACGCACTCGTACCCGAGTCCCTGGTTGCCACCAGTGATGAGGACGACAGTCTCTGAGCTAGGTGATGGTGTCATGGCGAAGACGATAGCGACAAGTAAGGAATTTTTTTTTGTTTACAAGGATGAGTCCCGTCTGAAGAGGTTCTTAAGTATACCGGTGTCGAGGACTTTCTGAGGCTGTCTTGTCAGTCGAGCTGCCTACCTGATATTAGACGGTCTTCGCTGTCTTTTTATACAAGTACAAGGCCTCGGTTTTTACGCAAACAAGTCCAATAAACTCCATGACCACGGATTTACAAGTGGAAATAAAAAAAAGTAGAAAAGCCCAACGATCTCGACAGCATTCGGCCTCACTTACAAGAGGCAATATGCCGTTGTGGTTGAGCCTCTAGCGCTTCTGATTGGTTGGCTCGCTTAGTAGCGTTAGCGTATCAGTCACGACTGTCCACATTTCGAGGGCATCATACTCGCTTACAATCTAAAAACATGCTTTTATATTTCTAAACTGTTCTTTGTATGTCTATGGTCGGAGCAGGTATCGTTGTAACTGGTCAAGTAAAGAAAAATGGGATAAAATTAGATTTAAAAAAAAAAAAAAAAGAGAGGGAAAGACGAGAAGCCTGGCACTAACTAAAATGCGTATCACGTGATGGTGGTTCTGCTTCCATATGTCACTTCATATCGTCCCGGAAAATGCGGACTTGCGTCTGCCCGTTGTCATCGACCCACGCCCGGAACATACCGCCGCAGTTGCAGTCTTGGATGACGGTGCTGCGCACCTCCCGGATGCTGCCGTTTCTGGCGTCGTGCACGACGACGCTCTCGATGCCGATCAGACCGCCCTCGCCCTCGCCTGTGCGGCCCCAGCGGTCGCCGGCGCTCTCCTGCAGCAGGCCGCCGGGGCCTGCCACGGCAGAGAGCGCCTCTTCCGACGGGATTGGGCGAAACCGGGCCATGGCTGCCACCGTGTGCGCGGCACTCACACGCAGAAACGAGTCGCCGTTGCCCGTGCCCGAGAGAGCAAGGGACCGGGTAATAGTCGTGGTCGTGGTGGTCGTAGTTACAGAAGAATGGTTTAGAGGAGTGTAGAGAAATGGGATGGATGTGGGGATCGGCAGGCAGTCGGCGAGTAGGCTATGTAGACTTTGGGACAGCTCTACGATTGGCCGGGCAACAGAGGCAGCAGCAGCAGCAGCAGTAGGCACAGACGTGGGATCGCCAGCCTCCGACCACGTCTCGGCCCAGGACCCGGCGCCGACGACAGGTGTGTCGCCAACCCGCCCGGTTAGCTTGTTCGTCAGGCCGCCGGTGCTGGTGGCACAGCACAGCACGCCGTCACCGTCGAGAGCAACCGCACCGCAGGTGCCCTGGGGCAGGTACTCGTCTGCTGACCAGGTAGCGACGGGGATGAGCCCGCCAGCCTTTCTTTCGGTTTCAAAGGGCTGCTGCTGCTGCTGCTTCTTCTCGCGCTGCAGGGCGCGCACGTGCTCATCCCAGCGCGTCTGCGTGAAGAAGTAGGCCGGCTCGACCAGCGGCAGGCCGTAGCGCTCTGCCAGAGCCTCGGCGGTCGCCCCGTAGATCTGCGTGTGGCCCTGAGCGCCAGGCGCATCGATGCTGCCGTCACCGCTGCTGCTATCCGGCGATTCCGCCGATATGCTGTTCTTCCCGCTTAGGTCGGCATCGCCGTGCTCTAGCATCCGGCGCGCCAGCAGGATCGGGTTCTTGACCCGCCGCAGCCCCATGACGCCGACGCCCCGCTTGGATCGGCCTCGCGACACCATGACGCTGGCTTCCAGCTCGTTGATGCCGTCGCGCGTAAACACAGCCCCGCGTCCGCTGTTGAAGAGCACGTTGTCCTCGAACAGTACCACCGCATATGTGGCCGTCTCCAGCGCCGTCGGCAAATGGCTGCAGCCGCCCTTGGCAGATACCTCCGTCGTCATGTACGATCTGCTGCGGGAGATCTGATCCGCCCGCCTTCAGCATTAGCAATAGCAAAGCGTCTACCCTGCACTGCGCGGACGGGGCCCTACAATTTCCATCAGCGCCGATCGGTATGCCCGACACTTCTCCGGAGTCATTGTGGCGCGTGAAATATTGCCGGCGCCTCCATGGATGATGAGCCGAGGCTCTTTCAGCACACCGTTGTTTCGCTTGTACTCCATCACGATCACGATTTGGCCGATGACTCTTTGTTCTCAAGTCTGTCCTTTGCCCTCGGCCTTTTGGAAATTTTGACTAAATTATGCTTGAAGCCAGGCGAAGACAGACTCTGTGCAAATTCTGTACGTTTATTGCGTGCATCAGGGCGAAACTAGGCGGCGGGACATAAGATACTACGTAGAGAGAGCAATGAGGGGTTAGGTGTGGAAGATGCTGTGTCCTAGAACACAGTCTATGCAATATGCATCTACTGAGCTATCTACGTCTCTCTTTTTCGACAACCCCCCCCCCATTGAAATCTGATAGATATGCTTTTCCGACTAAAACGGGAAGGTGTAACCATTGATTCCAACACTTCCCAAGACTAAGTTATATTAAGAAAGATATTACTACACGATGCCTCGCCGAGATTTACTATACAAATACGAGCAGAAATATGCCCCGGTTTTGTATTGATAACGAGGTAAAATTTAGGGCCTTCCCATTCGCACAAACACATATGTTACTCATCTACATTTGACGATCCCCTCTGCCACCTTGCACACTTGCCCGTAGACCTGGAGTTTGTGAAACTTACTTTAGCACCACACAATAGGCAAACAAGATTGTGGCAATACTAACAAATTTTCTTGTCCCCCTTCATCAGCAAAAAGCTGAGTGAGGCCCTTATTCATAGACAATTGGCACCGCCATAACCCTTTTGGCTGAAGCGATCGAGGGACCTCAGACTAGACACTCCACCTAAATTGGTCTGCTGGAGTTGGGCTTCACTAGCCTTTGTTCAGATTCGTAATCTGTAGTCTGCTCATTCATATATATATATCTAAACTGCCATCTATAAGTTTACAAAATGGTCTATACTTTGCCTATAAGGCGAAACATTGCCAATTCGACCCGATAAAGTCTCCATTCACAAGATGAGAAACAAGCTGGATTACTTGGCCTCCCATGTGATTTGGAGTGACACAGCTTGAGTCGTCGTGTACACGGTCCCCTGAGTTGTACCGCTGGGCAGCGCCGTCGCATAGAAGGTTGACGCATTGTTGTACGTCAGGTACTGACCGTCATAGCCAAACTCGCTGGCCTCGGTGATGCTTGATGAGCACGACAACGAAGAGCCACTCAAAATAGCACAAAGGCCCTTGCTTGAGGTCAGGGTAAACGTGAGTTCATCTGAATTCGCCGTGGCTGTGTAGGTGGCCGGAGTGCCTCCATTGCGGTACCAGGCGCCACTAGAGATTATAAAGCCGCCAGTCGTGGAGCTCGGAGTCGTCACATAGAGGTATCCCTTGCCAGAGAGAGCTGTGGGCACACCGGGCGTCGAAGTTGCAGTGGAGGTAGAGGTCGATGTGGTAGCAGTGGCAGTGGCAGTGGCAGTGGCAGTCGTGTACTTTGGGAGGTACTTGATGCCGGTCGACGGGCAGGTCGACCCAGAGCCGATGGGATCAACAGGGACGAAGGTTCCGGCCTGGATGTTGCCTCGGACGTTGTAGTGGTACCACAGCTCATTGAGTGCGCTGCCGTCGCAGTTGATGATGACGTTGTGGCCAAAGTTGGCAGTGAGAGCGTCCTGGATGGCAGCCAGAGTGTATGTGGCTGTGGACGAGGGGACAATGCCGGCGGCGGCAAGCCAGTCGTACGACGGAAGCGTCTTGAAAAGGCTCACCGTGCGGATGAAGTAATCTACGGCCTCCTCAGTGGACTCGTAGTCGTCGTAGCATACGGGGTCCAGAGTGCTGATGCAGGTGCCGTGCTTGTTGAACTCGTGCTCCCAAAGACTCTCGTCGTTGCCTTCGTAGTCCTTCCAGTACGTCTGCATGTACTCTAAAGTGCTCGGGGATGCTGCGCTGAGAATAGCAGTGACATTGCTCACTTCTCTTGACGAGTCGCAGTACTGGTCGTAGCTCCCATCGCAGTTGTCCGGCCTGCGTCTGTGTTAGATGCAAAACAAGACACACACACACACACACAACACAGCCGCCAAGAGATTCTAACCAGAGGCCATGGATAGTCCACGACTCGGCAGGACCGGTAGATGGATCTGTGTCCCAGAACTGCGTCTGCAGAAGCTCGCCGCCGGGATAGTTCACGCAGCAGGTGTCGACGGCCGTGGTGTTGTGGCAACTCAGCGGCAGGCAGGAAGGGCATGAGACAACCGTGCCAGCAAGAGCAGGGCCGACAGCCAGGAAAGCCTCCAGAAACAGTAGTGTTACGAGCATTTTGTGTAAGGGGAAGCTGAAAAGGACGGTTGAGGCTTAAAAGGAGTTCCTCATTGAGTGGGAGCAGCTGTTGTTATAGCTTGAAATAGGAGAACCCCTCATCATCGCAGCAGGAGATGTCGTCGCTGGGAGCGCCGTCCAAATCAGTACTATATTGGATGCTAGGGCCAAGCTGTCTTGATTCCCGACCGACGGCATTTCTTGTAGAAGCTTATATAGCGGTTCTTGGCTTGAGTCTTGGCTGCCGTCTTAGTTGTATTCACTGAATCCTATTCTCTTCACGTGGTCGACCGAGGTATCCTAATGGATGGCGATTTTGACGGTGTAGATCCGCTACGGATCCACACTTCCTTGGTTGGTTGGGCATGGTTTTCGTCTAAGCTTAACCTATCGGAAGAATGAAGGGGCCCCAGAATTATATTATCTGTTGCCCGCTTTAGGAAGGTGAGAGATATTGGAGCTCCGCAGCGTGCCAGCTTCCTGAACAGGCACTGGTTCGGCAGAGCCGGCCTTCAGCTTCGGCCGGATGCGAAGCTCGCGAGAAGAGAGGCCTCTTGTTGTAGGCATCTAATCAGATCATCGGTTTGTAATGAAATCTGGTTTCGGCCTTTACCGTATTTAGCGCTCTCCTCTGAAGCCACAGCAGTGTTGTCGCTGACCATGAGAAACTTAGGTAATTTCCGACGGCCAACTTGCACGTGTTGGAAGGACTCGATGATGTTGTATATATCTGAGCTAAGTCGAACAACTGCTCGCCATCGACGGTGTTGGGGCAGCCGAGAGCAGAATTTCTGCAAAACATATTTGTTGTGCTCAGCCGGTCCAGGGTAGCATGTGTCTGATATCTTCGCACCTCCGTGGCGCGCTCAGGTAGGAGAGAACTTGAGCAATCTCATTGACTTCTGAATCCCGCTGCGGCAGGCGGGTCGCTTTGAGATACTCGGCAAGTATCTTCTGTCCAAACAACAAATGCTGGCGGTCTCCCGGCGGTATTTGCTGGACCTCCTCACATATGGTTAAGAGAATGCACCCTACGAGTATAACGACAACGTGGGACTCTCGAGACTCCCTGAGAAGCCGAAGTGCCTTTGTGTAGTGGATGAGAAACAGGACCTCCCTTCGACGCGGGTCTAAAAAGGGGGATGGCCGCAGGTTTGAGGTTGCTATGACCAGGTGCTTGATGCTCTCATGCTCGTGGCAGGCCTGGGGGACGATCGTGCTCCAGAAGCTGCCTGTTCCGAACAAAGAAAGCACAGGGGCGAGCATCTCACGATAGAACTGGAATGCAGCCCTGGACGTCTGCTCGCAGTCGGATCTTGCCTGCCCCGTGGCCATGGCCATGGTGCCTATCGGGGACGGCTGCCCGATATCGAGGTAGCCATCGCAACGCCGGCCTGTCGAGGAGCAGCGTTTGCAAGTAGGCTTCTTCTCGTCACACTTGACCCGCCGAACTCTGGACATAAATCAACACAGCCCAGAACGAAAGAGGGGCTAGTTACGAGATAATAGCTCTGGGATAGCTCATACCTGCACGTGATACAACCAGTGCGCGTCCGCCGATGGCGAACCGCGTGCGATGATCCTGCTGTAGAAGACATGTTGTTGTTTTGCAAGAAGTGTCTGTAAATGGTTGATGACCCAAGTTCGAGGCGTAGCGAATTTCATCGAGAGCGCTGCGTAATATTGTGTATTACTGCGCATCGCCACTGCTTGAGAAGCCAATGTCACGTGACTACGATACTTGATTATCTTATCTGGGCCTCGTGACGATGACCTGCTACACCGCGTAAACCGTGGGAATAGCTCACTTGATACGCAACAACGACGACGCATGATACGCATGCAACGCCCCGACAAGTCTTCATCTTGATATTCGGCCCTCCACGATATGCCCTTCGCTCTACGGTCGCGCGACAGCTCCGCCAGCAACGAGCTCCCTCGTCCTTCTGCCTGTCCTTCATCGCGACGTATTTCGCCAACTCTGCGTTAAAGCGAAGAGTGAGAGGCCCATACTGCGACAACTGAGGCGACATCATGGGCCAGGGATACTCCGTCACGACGCCGTCTGCCGGGTCGGCCGGCATCGACGTGCCGGAGCTGGGGGACCTGGTCTACGAGAAGTCGCTAGGCAGCGCCCGGTTTATGAAGAGCATACGGGCGCGGCATCACGACGGCATAGCTTTAGTCAAGGTTCTTGTAAAGCCCTACACACCCATGGCGCTTGGAAGCTACCGGGACAAGATTCTACGTACGAGCCCTGCACCAGTTTAGATGACGCTGCCCGTTTCTGCTAACACCCACGACCAGGCGAGCGACACATTCTGGCAAACGTGCCAAACGCTCTGGGATACCAGCGTATCGTCGAGACCGAGACCAACGGATACCTCGTGCGGCAGTTCCTCTACAATTCGCTCTACGACCGGCTGAGCACGCGTCCGTTTTTGGAAGACATTGAGAAGAAGTGGCTGGCCTTCCAACTTCTCTGCGCCCTGCGTGACTGCCATGCTCGCAGCGTCTACCACGGAGACATCAAGACAGAAAACGTCCTGGTGACCTCATGGAACTGGCTGTATCTCACCGACTTTTCAGCATCCTTCAAGCCTGTACTCCTGCCGGACGACAACCCGGCTGATTTTTCCTACTTCTTCGACACCTCCGGCCGACGCACCTGCTACCTTGCGCCGGAGCGGTTCGTCCCGGCTGCAGTAGCGGCAGAAGCAGCCCTGGGAAGTGACGAGGACGCCGGCGAGAGCAGTGATAGCAGAAGGGAGGGAAGTCAGACGCCGCGGAGTGCTTCCAGAAAAGGCAACCAGCGTCGCCGCAACAGCAATGCGACGTCCTTAGCACCGCCAAACCGCATCAACGGGGCCATGGATGTGTTTGGCGCGGGCTGCGTCATCGCAGAACTTGTCCTGGAGGCGCCGATCTTCAGTCTGAGCCAGCTGTTCCGCTACCGGCGCGGCGAATATGACCCAGCTATATCGCACCTCAGCCGCATTCCTGACCGGGATTTTGCCGAGTTGATTGGGCACATGATCCAGCTGGACCCGGATGCGAGGCTGTCGGCCGAGGAGTATCTCGAGCGGTATCGCGGCAGGGTGTTCCCGGACTACTTCTACAGCTTCCTGCACCAGTACATGGAGGTGATTACGGACCCGTCATCGGGCCAGTACCCGGCGTCGGGGGCGACGCGCAACCTTGGCGAGGCCGATGAGCGCATCGACCGGGTATTTTACGATTTCGATAAGATCTCGTATTTCCTCGGCTTCCAAGACCCCGTCGACTCGTCAGCTGGCGGCAGCGGCAGCGGCAGCGGCAGCGGCAAGCAGCAGCAGAGCATCATGCCTTCGCGGCCTCCACGACCACCGCGGCTGGGCCTAGGGCTTCTTCCCGTGCGGCTCAGCATCCCGACCAAAGAGCACAACGTCTGTGCCGGGGCCCAGCCGACGGCGGACAACGGGGCTCTGATATTCCTGACGCTGATCGTGGCGTCGATCCGGAACACGGCACGATCGGCGTCCAGGATCCGGGCCTGCGACGTTCTCCTTGCGTTTGCTGAGCGACTCACAGATGAGGCCAGGCTGGACCGTGTGCTTCCGTACCTGATGGCGCTGCTGAACGACCGGTCCGACATGGTGGTGGTGGCAGCGGTGCGGTCGATCACGCAGCTGCTGGCGCTCGTGCGCACGGTCAGCCCCGTCAACGCTCACGTCTTTCTCGAGTACATCATGCCACGGATGCAGGCGACCATTCTCAAGGGCAGCATCGGCGGTGGCGGGGGGGGCCGAGAGGCGAGCCCGGTTGTGCGGGCGACATATGCAGTATGTCTGGGCTCGCTAGCGACGATGGCCAGTCACTTTCTCGAGATGGCAGCCAAGGTAGACCGGATGACGGGGGCCGGTGACGACACGGACGGGGAGGGCAAGTCTGGGTCCGCTGGGAGCAAAGCCGAGGGCGGCGAGGGCGGTGGTGACGTGGCGGGCGTCACTCTGGACGGCCTTTTTGACGCGGCGCAGAGAGACCTGTTTGAGATTTTCGAGCAGCACACAAAGGCGCTCATCGAGGATGCGGATCCCTACGTGCGGCGCGCGTTCCTGACATCTGTGCCGGAGCTATGCCTGTTCTTCGGAGCCGCGGACGCGAACGACATTATCGTGACGCACCTCAACACATATCTCAACGACCGAGACTGGATGCTCCGGTGTGCTTTTTTCGACACGATCGTCGGCGTGGCCACGTTTCTGGGCAGCGTCAGCCTTGAGGAGTTTATCCTGCCGCTAATGATCCAAAGCCTGACCGACCCGGAAGAGCACGTGGTACAGGCTGTTCTGCAAGCGCTGGCTGAGCTGGCCGAGGTCGGGCTCTTCTCGAAGCAGATGGTGTGGGAGCTTGTCGAGGTGGTGTCGCGCTTCACGGTGCACCCCAACATCTGGATCCGGGAGGCGGCCGCGCGGTTCCTGTCAGCAGCGACGAGGTTTCTGTCGCCAGCGCAGGCGCGGTGTCTGTTCATGCCGTTGGTGGCGCCATACCTCAAGCCGGGCTTGTCGGCGCTGCGCTGCTCGGAGCTGGACCTGCTGGACCACCTGCAGCGGTCGCTGTCGCGGCCGGTCTTTGAGCAGGCTCTGAGCTGGGCGATGAAGACAGACCGTGGCCTCTTTTGGAAGCCTCTGCAGAAGCTGCGCGGATTTCCCTTTGGCATGTCGTCGTCGTCGGGGCCGTCTGGCCGGGCGGCCCGGGATGCGATTCCGCGGTCTCTGGCGCGGGTTGCGCGCAACGAGGAGGACGAGCAGTGGATCAGCCGGCTGCGCAACCTTGGGCTGACAGCAGAGGACGAGTTCAAGCTGATGGCGCTGCGGGAATTCGTCTGGCGTCTGGGCCGCCTTAAACTTCACGATCCCGCAGCAGCAGCCGCAGCCGCAGCCGCCGCAGCGGAGAGCCAGTCGGCGGCTCCAAACTTCAACAACATCGTCCCGCTACGCAGCCTGGGAATCACAGTGCAGACAGTGCTCTTTGACGACGAACCACAGAGGCAGATGCGGGCAGCCAGTTTGGCCGGCAGCCTGGCGGCAGCAGCAGCAGGGACGACGACAGCGACAAACTTTGACAGCAACGCGCCGCGTTCGATCGAGGACGCGCTGCAGGATGCATCGATGACGATTGACGACCCCATCGCCAGGCGGCGCCGGGCAGCTCTCAACATACACCGGTCGCGGCTGGGCCGGCGAGGCGGCAGCAGCTCGCCGTCTCCGGCACTGCGCGACGGATTTCTTGCGCCGGCCGGTGCCGAGGCTGTGGCCCCCTCCTTCTCGTCCTCGCCAGCAGACGAGACCGCTGAGACTGCACCGCCGCCGTTGTCGTCGTCACTGGCATCATCACCGTCGTCCACTTCGTCGCCGCTGCTGACGACTGCAGCAGACGAGGCGGCCTCGCTGTCAAGCAGGCGCAGCAAGGCTGCTCTCCTGCGCCACCGGCCGAGCGCGATGAGCCTTCTCAACCGCAAGGACAGCGTCAAGTCCGGGCCGGAGACAGCGACGACGGAGGCGAATGCATTCGGCCAAGTCGAGGGCCGGTCGGCCCTAGTCAGCGACATTCCCACGCGCTCGCCGGCGCCGTCGGACGATCTCGACAGCACGGTGGCGGGGGCGACATACTCTGACGCCGGCACCGGCGCCGGGGTCGACGCGGCGTACCGCGCGCACCACACGTACACCGGCAGCGACCCAAACGTGCTCAAGATGCTGGACGCCATGTATCACGAGAACTACCCGCACGACGTGGCCGAGTTCAGCCCGATGGTGGTGCCAGTGTCGCGGAGGAAGATGGCGGCGGCGGCAGCAGCGACGACAACAGCGACGACGGCAGCGGCAGCTAAAGCGGCAGCAAAGGCAGCAGCAGCAGCAGCAGCGTCATCGTCGGGCAGCCAGGCTGGACAGGACATCTGGCGGCCGGCCGGACAGATGGTGGCAACGTTCTCGGAGCACTCGGGGGCGATCAACCGGGTGGTGGTGTCGCCGGACCACGCATTCTTCCTGACGGGCGGCGATGACGGCACGGTGCGGGTGTGGGACACGCAGCGGCTGGAGCGCAACATCTCGCACCGGTCGCGGCAGGTGTACCGGCACGCGGGCGGCGGCCGGGTGCTGGCGCTCTGCTTCATCGAGAACACGCACTGCTTTGTCAGCTGTGCAAGTGACGGCACTGTGCACGTGATCAAGGTGGAGTATGTGACCGTGGCCGGCGGGATGCCGCGCTACAACCGGCTGCGGCCGCTGCGCGAGTACCAGCTGCCGCGCGACGAGTGGGCGGTGTGGTGCGAGCACTTCAAGCAGGAGGCCAGCTCGGTCCTGGTGCTGGCCACGAACCGGTCGCGCGTGCTGGGCATCGACCTGCGCACCATGACGCTGCTGTTCGCGCTGGCCAACCCCGTGCACCACGGCACGCCGACCTGCTTCGCCGTCGACCGCCGCCGCAACTGGCTGGTCGTGGCCACGTCGCACGGCGTGCTGGACCTGTGGGACCTGCGCTTCAAGATGCGCCTCAAGGGCTGGGGCGTGCCGGGCGGCGCCCCTATCTACCGGCTAGCCATCCATCCGTCCAAGGGCCGGGGCAAGTGGCTGTGCGTGGCCGGCGGCACGGGTCACGGCGAGGTCACCGTGTGGGACCTAGAGAAGACGCTGTGTCGAGAGGTGTACCGAGTGGGGGGCAGTGGTGGTGGTGGTGGTGGTGGCACTAGTAATGGCACTAGTAATGGCACCAGCTATGGCAACGGCATTGGTAACGGAACCTCAAATGCGAACAGAGAGAACCTGATCAAGGGTTACGAGCCGTGGGATGTCGACGAGGACCGACCCGAGAGCATGCTCGGCCGATTTGCTACGAGCCTCGACCCTGCAGCAGTAGGCAACGGCACTGTTTCTGCTGCTGCTGCTGCTGCTGCTGCTGCTACCGCTAGTAGTGGTGGTGGCAGTCTTGGCCTCAGCACCCTCGGGGGAGGCGACAAGGGCGTGCGGGCCATGGTGGTTGGCTCGGCAGCCATGGATGACCAGAGAGACGTGCGGCACGCGTTCATCATCACGGGCGGCAGCGACAAGAGGCTGCGGTTCTGGGACTTGTCCCGCGTCGAGAACAGCCTGGTGTATAGTGGCCTGCTGCCGGACGAGCCGCGGCCGACCTTCTCCTCCATCCAGGTGACGACGGCCATGACGGTCAACACGGAGCGGCTGCCGCGGGTGGCGAGCAACGGCAACGGCAACGGCAACGGAGACAGCGCGTTGTCAGCAAGAAAGGGCTCCTCTGCGCCTAGCACCGCGTCTTCCAAAGCAAAGGGACGCTCTGGCGGCAGCAACAGCGCCAACAGCGCCAACAACGGGAACAACAGCAGCAGCAGCAACAGTAACAGCAACAACAGCTCGCGGCCTTCACGGTCGACCGTCATTGCCATGCAGCAGCAGCTGCTCCTACGCAGCCATCTGGACGCCATACTAGATGCAGCACTTATAGAAAGCCCGTATACGGCAACAGTGTCGGTGGACCGCATGGGGGTCATCTTTGTGTTTTCATAGGGAGTTTTTTTTT